>JASDQU010101347.1:200025-214700 GCA_032191745.1 Picea mariana | reverse complement strand
TACTATTAAAAGTAGTTGGTTTCTGGGATTCAACATCTAATGTTGTTTGATCCTTGGTCCTTTCAAGTTCTTCCTCTTCTTCTCTTTCTGTTTCTTCTTCTTCTGATCAGCCTGACTACTTGCTTTCGAGCTTTCACTAGGCGAAGAAAGAGAAAGGTAAGGAGACTTAATGGGTGAAGAAGGTAAAAATTCGACATGAGGTTGATGTGTGGGTGGTGTACTGACATCTAAAGTATTAGGTGTAGTTGAAACATTGGGAGGATTCAAGATCGCCGGAGTGGGGAACACCTAAACCGGTAATCCGACGGTGAGTCCCAGAAGACTCAGTGTGGCAATGTACAGAGGACAAAAGTTTCCAAATGAAGGAAAGGTATAACGTTTCCCAGGAGAAGGGGTTCCGCCATTGGTACTCTAAGTATTTTATTCCATTAACACTGACTCAACCTAAGGTCCACTAAGTAACACAACCAACACATGCTATGAATTTGAGAAGCAAACAATAAAAAAAAAACTTTCCACAATGAAACCACTAGTTGGTGATGAAATCCAACATTGCGAGATCAAAATAGGAAGAGGCGGGGATAGAGCGAGTGGATCAATTAAAATAGTGACCTGCTTAATGGACTTATGCCTTAGTGCAATCTTCCACGCTATAATTGTGGATTTACCCTCCAAGGAGCCCGAGTGAGTTTGAACAACATCTGTTCCAGGTACAGTGATACTTCCCTTCACAGTCACCTTGTGTAAGACCCTAAAGATTATGTCTACTAAGGTAACCAATTCACAGTTAGCCCCTGGGTGGGTACAGTCAATAGTCCATTCAGAATGTATGGGTAGGATAACAAGTTCGAAAATAACTCAAGAGGCTCCCACACATAAATGTGGGTATACCCTCAAGTGACCCCCAATATACGATCCCACTACTACGAACGGTTGAACCACGGAGGGATAATCTCTGTAACTCTCCTGAAGGCAACCTTGTGCGTAACCCCTGTGTGAGAGGGGGATCCCATAAAGCCTATACGACAATTGAATTTTCTCTCCCTATTGCAAGATGCTAAGTTTGTTTGATAGCTTTGGAAAGTTATCCTTTCAACCTATTCCAAAGCCCTACACCTTAAACTAATGTAGGTTTGCTAACAAATATGTAAAAAGTCTGATAATTTTTAGTTAAGTGTTGATTTTACTGGTTGTCGTTTACTCAGAGGTGTATGAGAGTGAAAACTGATGATATTGTGACTCAGTTCCCAAAACATGCATAAGAAATGATAAGCAATATTTTCTTTCAATGAATGTCTAATTAAGGGAAGGAGAAGGAATTTCCTTTCAGTGTCAAACACTAAGATGCAATGACCTCATGCAATAGTCCTCAATAAGGAATTCAATGCAATGCTAAAATGTTTATATGTGATTGATAACCAATAGATGTAAAGCTTCCTATGCTAATCAAACTTCAAGATTTGTGAGATTTAAGCAATCTGGAAGAAAACTTCACATAAACCAAAAGACACCCCTATTGTGATAAAACAAGAAACTAAAAACCAAAAACTCAAAAGGAAGGAAAATGATCTTGGACAAGATGACTCAAATATCAAAAAGAAAAGTACAAAATACCTTTGAAACTCCTTACAAAGTTTTCACTCATTCAGATAAACAAGAAGAAAACGATAAATTGACTCCAAATGATGAAGGACAAAGAGTTATTGCAAAGTAAGGAAAAATGTCAAAAAAAGAAGAAGAGATCAATCCTTAGAAAGCATATTATTGGAGGCCAAGATAAAGATAAATTGAGATGATAAGACCCTGGGCAAGTTTTAAAAGAAAAAATTGAACTCAGAAATTGAAAACCTAGAAGATTTTCCACAGAAAAGGGGGTAGCGCTCTGGTGTAAGGGCTAACAGAGTGCTCCAACACTCTATGTAAGACCAACAAGAAGTTTTAATGCTCTAATATCATGGGAAGGGGAGCGCTATGCCTCAAAAGCTCAGAAAAATGCATAGAAACTCAAACAATCAAGGAAATTCAGTGAATCAACTTGATTTTGGTGAAATCAAGAACCAAACAATCAGTTCTAAGAATAAAAAATATAGTATGGAGAAGGTCAAATGAGTGGGAAAAGGGCCAAAACAAAATCTAGGAAAGGAAACAAAAATCAGATCTCCTCCCTAGTGGCGTCGCCAATTTCTATTTTAGGTGAATCCCCCTGCGGCCAAGTGGATTCCCTCTTGGTCTCTAGACTCCAAAGGCCAAGACAGAAAAGTGCTTAATATGGACACTGACATCCTTTTAGATCTAATCAAGCTAACATAAGAAGGAGAAGAAGAAATATATGTATCTTATTAACTACGTTTGTCCCTGCAAAGTCCAAGCCGAGCTTCGATCTTGAGATGCCTGATAGGCCCTGTAAAACAAACAAAGGTACAAAAGACTTCCTACTCTACTGATATTAGCTCAAATATAGATCCATATACTGCAGACAAACTCATGTGGAATGAACATAAATTTGAAAGAAACAGGCCAAGCATTGATTATTAATGAGAACAAGTAAAAGTACTTACAATCCTTTGATGAAGGTGCAACAACTTCTTCCAGTTCTCCTTGTCCAACCCCTTTGCTCAAGTAATCTCCACTGTTTTTTGTATGTTGCCTATGAGATCATAGGTTTTATACCTCTAATATTTTCTATCAATACCACTTATAGGATCATAAGTTTGGTATCAATATCTAGTCTCTACTATTCATACCACTTACATGATCATAAGTTTGGTATCAATCTCTAGTCTCTATTGTCTCTGTATGTTTCCTATGATATCATAGGTTTCATACCTCCAATATTTTTCATGTACCTTTCACCATGAGAAGGCCTCCTTATATAACTTTGGAGAGGCCCAACCACTTGAGAGATCTTTGGGATAAGTTGAGGATTCCTATCCTTCAGTTGAGGATCTTCCCTAAGATCATTCCTTGACCCAATATTTGAACCCAACTACCTTCAGATATTGAGGGGATTGTCCCCTGATTTTCTCCAAAAAACCAAACATTCGCTCATAAAGGGTAGCGCTCCCCCAAAAGGGTGCACATGGTGCTCCAACACTCCCCCAAAGAGGCTCAAGGAGAACTAGCACTCCCTGACAGTGGGTAGGGGAGCGCTCCTCTCCAAAATCCATTTTTGAGTGGTTATTTCAGTGGAAAAAGGCTTGTACTCCTTGTCAACTGATTTCTCTTCTTCAAAACTAGTCTTTGAGGTGTCTTAAGTGTCATTATGATGTCGTTAGAGGCACGACATAGGAAATATGGAAGTATGATGTTTGTGACACTTGCAACACTTGTGGTCAAGATGCGACACTTTCGGACAAGATGCAACACTTACAACACTTGTAATGACGACACTTGTGACACTATTGAAGTGAGTAATTTTGATGTGTAACAGATTGCCCCCCAAAGTATGAAGTTAGAAGACAATGATGAATGAAGTACTTTGTAGACTTTTTCGAGCAAGGGTATGGACACAGAGAGACTGAAAAAAGCTGCACACAACCATCAAACAAATATTATGACATGTTTCAAACCCAAGGCAGGCATACCTATGCTTGAGTGATAAAGACTTTTTAGGTATGGCCACCATAAAATACACCGTGGATCCATAATTATATTGAGAAAAGGTATAGCCACTAAAGATACAATGTGGATATATACTCTATGACCTAAACTGATCGTAGCCACGAAGAATACATAGTGGATCTATGAGATGACAAGACATAGGCACGACCAATACAAAGTGGATCTATGTAACAGTATATGTGTCATAGTTCAAAAGAAAACTCCTTCACAGCCTGGGCAAAGTATACATAAGAGTGAAAACTCAACCCAGGGTCATTTTTACCGATCCTGATATAGTATGAATATAGCCATGTGAATAGATGTCTTGATGTTGAACATGGCATAAATCACTTGATTACCGATCAGTGATGTAAACCGTTAACAAACATGAGGGAGATCACCATTGATGTCAATGATTCCCAAGGTACTCYAGTACATTCCAATGAATGTGAATGGATGAGATGAAGTTGAACATCCAGGGAATCATCCAATTAGGATTCAATGTAAACCCACTGTCGAATGTGAGGAGGCCTACCATTGAAGCATGAAGGTCCCAAATTACTAACTGGATTCTATGTCTAACTTTTGGATAATGTGCKGAAGTCATCAGGAACAGACTCGTCGAAGGAGGGCTTTGATGTATCTCCCATCAATGACACAAAAATGACACAGATATGTAATTGGTATATCAAATGAACATGGAATGACACGGGTATTGAAACAAGATATTTGTGATGGTTGACACTCGAGGCAGATACTTCCCTTGAACACTGAGGCACAAAAGAAGAAACTTGTCATGGACCAAAACTTGATGATGCAGTGGATGCTGTGACTTTCGTAAGGTGACCTAAAGGAGTAAAAGAAACTCATAGGATTGGCTTAGTACATAGGTTTAGTGGATAAAAATGCATGGAAAGACAAAGTGTCATGTTCAAGGACGACCGTAAGGGTTACTGATAATGTTCTCAAAAACTGCTTGGCTTGCTTCCTTCAAATTTTCCCCCATCCAGATAGACGAGTACCTCTTTTTATTTTAACGAGCTAGAGGAGGGTAACACATGCTCGATATGACTCACCTTCAGTAAGTCCCTCTTCCTTTGTTTAAAAAAATGGAAGAAGTAAGGGTTCGGTCCCATATGGTCCCTTCAATGTATGATTGTTTAACGAGTCTAGAGAAGGTAAACTTGGCGACTTTTCATATTTAGAGAGTCTAAAAACAACTTAAAGACGACTCCAATGTTGTCCTTTTTCGTAATGTAAGTCTCGTGAGGCCAAAAAAGAGATAAATTGTCACTCAAAAGATTCCCTTTCAAACCTTTTAACAAGTGGGAAAGGAAGCAAGATCACTCAACAATATTTTCATGTTTAGAGAGTTTGAAAAGAGCTTAAAAACAACTCCAAGGGGTTCCTTTTTCATATATCCATGCGAGTCCAAAAAAGTGATAAAATTCTACTCAGTTACATTCTTATGTTTTTTTCGAGCACGAGAAAGAAAAAATACTAAGCTCGATATTCCCCTAGCTTGAAAGCTAKTGGCTTAACTATAGAATGATCATCAAAGGCTGGAGACATGCCCTCTAAGCTTCAATTCATTCACCGACTTTGAGGTTGTCACCAATTTCTCTACTAGATGGAGAAAAAGGAGAAKGGTGGATGAAAAAAAGGTTCAAGAGAGGTGAATGTTTCATTTTTTAACGATATTGACATAGGAAAAGAATGATGCTCAGGGCTTTGGGTTCAATCCCCAGATTCTTGTTTCATTTTTAAACGAGATTGCTATAGAGAGTAAAACTATGCTCAAAGCTTTTGTTTCATTTTTTAACGAGCTTGCAACAGAGAAGAGAAACTATGCTCGTGACCTCTGTTTCATTTTTTAACAAGCTTGCTACAAAGAAGAAAAACTATGCTTGTGGACTCTCCTTGATCATGGCTTCCAAGAGATTAATGATCTGGAGGGACACCATGTCAAGGGACAAAACTTGGTCATGGCTTCCAAGAGATCTTCACTGGATGAAAGAAAATCACTTTGGAAGGAACACATGTCAAGGGCCGCGACAGGGGTAAGGATATCAGGATCCAATAGCCCTACCAAAGATATCACCATGTCAACTATCAGATCCAAATCATATGAAGCTGAAGGCATGGGAGATAATGCCACATAATTAACATGTGGCAGGGGTGATACTGTCGTCATATAAGAACCATTTAGGGAGGTAATCCAGTCAGGACCGATGAACAAAAGTTGATCAATAGTCACCATTCTTCCATCGTGTGGGAAATAAATCACACAAAAAAGAGTGGACACAATAGCTTTCATGGAATAGACATAATCCTGCCCAAGGAGTAAAGCGAAATCCAAGGGGTATCAGACTACCATGACATCAATAAAGATAGTTTTCCCTCCCAAAGTTATGGGAAACTAAGGAAGGGTCCCTAAAGGTTGACTAGTTCTTCTGTTAAAAGATAATAGATTCTGTGTAACCGACATAATCCGAGGACAACCCAAAGCATGCCAAGCAACAGAGGACAAAATACTAATGGATGCACCTTCATCTATCAGGATTTTGGGAATGTCCCGACCACAAAATTGTACTGTAATATGGAAAGGAATGTGAGAGGGAAGACAAGGTACGGTTAGGGAACCCCAATAAAAAAGGATGGCCTCATTATCTGGAGGGGATTTTGTGGGAGAAGGAGGAATGCCCCCTAGCATGGTAGATCCTGTATTAATGAGAAAAATGTGGGCAGTATCAGGTTTACTCTCTAGAGGAAGAGTAGGATTGAACGATGATGGGATTGGATAGACCACACTAGCACTTTTCAGATGAAGGGTGGGAGTGATCAAGGAAGGGACTAAATCAATCACTTTGGCACTCTTTGGATGAGTGGTATTGATCAGTGACAGAAATAGATCGACCACTTTGGCACTCCTCGAGGAAGGAGTGGGATCGATCGATGACAGAACCAGATCGACCACTTTGGCACTCCTCAAGGAATGAGTGGGATTGACCAATGACAGAACCGGATCAAGCACTCTAACACTCTTTGGATGAAGGGTGGGACTGATTGAGGAAGAAACTAGATCAGTCACTTGGGTTTCACTTTCGAGATGAAAATAGGGGAAGATAGATGATGGAGCTAGATCAACTACTTTGGTGAGTGGCTCAACTGAGGATGAAGCGAGATTGATTACCTGATCAACCGGATTGACTAGGGATGGAACCGTATTGATCAGTCCATCAACTAACGATGGGTTGGGAGAAATATTACGATAACCTTTTGGAAGTTGAAGTTTTTCCAAAAGATAAGAGGCCTCATCCATACAAGGAAAAATGTGAGAATAATGATCGCCTTTGCATAACATGTAAGGGAATTTGACAATTGTCTTATTCTTACCAGCCTTAACGTCACTAGTTGACAGGGTATCACCGGCATGACTAGCAAAGCCCGATGACGTGGAGGAACACATTTCTAAGACCTTGGGAATACCAAGGAAATCCCTCATAAATTGGTCACCCTTACAAAGACTGCAAGGGAATTTGGGTTTCAGATTCTTCATTTTAATCTTGTTGACCTCATCAAAACTCCCAGTACTATTAACAATAGCTAGTTGCTGGGATTCAACATCTAATGTTGTTGGAGCCTTGGTCCTTTTCAGGTTATTCCTCTTCTTCTCTTTCCGTTTCTTCTTCTTCTGATCAGCCTGGCTACTTGCTTTAGAGCTTTCACTAGGTGAAGAAGGAGAAAGGAAAGGAGACTTAATGGGTGAAGAAGGAGAAAATTTGACATGAGGTTGATGTGTGGGTGGTGTACTAACATCTAAAGTATTAGGTGTAGTTGAAACATTGGGAGGATTCGAGATCACCGGAGTGGGGAACAACCAAACCGGTAATCCGATGGTGAGTCCTGGAAGACTCAGTGTGGCAATGTACGAAGGACCAAAGTTTACAAATGAAGGAAATGTATAAGGTTTCCTAGGAGAAGAGGTTACTCCATTGGTACTCTAAGGATTTTATTCCATTAACACTAATTCAACCTAAGGTCCACTAAGTAACACAACCAACACACGCTATGAATCTGAGAAGAAAAAAATCAAACAAAACCTTCCCACAATGAAACCACTAGTTGGTGATGAAATCCAACATCGCGAGATCAAAATAGGAAGAGGCGGGGATAGAGTGGGTGGATTAGTTATGTTGGTGACCTAMTTAATGGACTTACGCATTGGTGCAAGATTCCACATAGTAATTGTTGATTTACCCTCCAAGGAGCCCGAGTGAGTTTGACAAACGTCTGTTCCAGGTACAATGAGACTTCCCTTCACCGTCACCTTGTGTGAGACCCTAAAKATTATGGTTACTAAGGTCACCAATTCATTGTTAGCCCCTGGGAGGGTACAATCGACATTCCATTCAAAACGTATGGGCAGGATAACAATTCTAAAATCAACTCGAGAGGCTCCCACAGATAAATGTGGGTATACCCTCAAGTGACCCMCAATATACGATCTGACTACTATGAACGATTTAACCACATAGGGATAATATTTGTAACTCTCCCGAACATGACCTCATGTGTAACCCTTGTGTAAGAGGGGGATCCCAGAAAGCCTATATTACAATTGGATTTTCTCTCCCTATCACAAGATGATAAGTTTGTTTGATAGCTTTGGAAAGTTATCCTTTCAACCTATTCCAAAGCCCTACACCTTAAACTAATGTAGGTTTTCTAACAAAGATGTAAAAATTCTAATAAATTTTAGTTAAGCATTGATTTTAGTGGCTGTTGTTTACTCAAAGGTGTATGAGAGTGAAAACTGAGTATATTATGACTTAGTTCCCAAAACATGCATGATAAATGATGGGCAATATTTTCTTTCAATGAATGTCTAATTAAGGGAAGGAGAAGGATTTTCCTTTCACTATCAAACACTAAGATGTAATGACCTCATGCAATAGTCCTCAATAAGGAATTTAATTGAATGATAAAATGTTTATATGTTACTAATAACCAGTAGATGTAAATCTTCCTATGCTAATCAGACTTCAAGAGTTGTGAGATTTAAGCAATCTGGAAGAAAGACACCCCTATTGTGATAAAACAAGAAACAGAAAACCAACAAATCATAAGGAAGGAAAAATATCTTGGACAAGATGACTCAAATATTAGAAAGAAAAGTAAAAAATACCTTTGAAACTCCTTATAAAGTTTTCACTCATTCAGATAAACGAGAAGAAAATAATAAATTGACTCCAAATCGTGAAGGACAAAGAGTTATTGCAAAGTAAGGAAAAATGTCAAAAAATCCAAAAAAAAAGAGATCAATCCTTAGAAAGAAGAGTATTGAAGGCCAAGATAAGGATAAACTGAGATGATAAGACCCTGGGCAAGTGCTAAAAGAAAAAATTGAACTCAGAAATTGAAAACCTAGAAGATTTTCCATAAAAAAGGGGGTAACACTCTGGTGTAAGGGGTACCAGAGCACTCCAACACTATGTGTAAGACCAACAGGGAGTGTAACGCTCTGATAGCAAGGGCAGAGGAGCATTATTCCTCAAAATCTTAGAAAAATGCCTAGAAACTCAAAAAATCAAAGAAATTCAGTCAATCAACTTGATTTTGATGAAATCAATAACCAAACAATTAGTTATAAGAATCAAAAATATAGTATGGAGAAGGTCAAATGAGTGGGAAAAGGGCCAAATAGAGATCTGGAAAAGGAAACAAAAATCAGAGATCCTCCTGAGTGGAGTTGCCAATTTCTTTTGTAGGTGAATCCCCCTGCGGACAAGTGGATTCCCTCTTGGTCTCTAGACTCCTAAGGCCAAGACATAAAAGTTCTTAACATGGAAATTGACATCCTTTTAGATCCAATCAAGCTAACATATGAAGGATAATAAGAAATATATGTACCTTATTAACGACGTTTGTCCCCGCAAAGTCCAAGTTGAGCTGTGATCTTGAGCTCCCTGATAGGCCCTGTAAAACAAACATAGGTACAAAAGAATTCCTACTCTACTGAGATTAGCTCAAATATAGATCCATCTACTGCAAAAAAACTCATGTGGAATGAACATAAATTTGAAAGAAATAGGCCAAGCATTAATTATTAATGAGAATGAGTAAAAGTACTTACAATCCTTTGATGAAGGTGCAACGGCTTCTTCCAGTTCTCCTTGTCCAACCCCTTTGCTCAAGTAATCTCCATTGTTTTCTGTATGTTTCCTATGAGATCATAGGTTTCATACCTCCAATATTTTCTATCAATACCACTTATAGGATCATAAGTTTAGTATCAATCTCTAGTCTCTACTGTTCATACCACTTACAAGATCATAAGTTTGGTATCAATCTCTAGTCTCTATTGTCTTTGTATGTTGCCTATGAGATCATAGGTTTCATACATCCAATATTTTTCATGTACCTTTCACCATGAGAAGGCCTCCTTATATAAATTTGAAGAGGCCCAACCACTTGAGAGATCTTTGGGATAAGTTGAGGATTCCTCTCCTTCAGTTGAGAATCTTCCCTAAGATCATGCCTTGACCCAAGATTTGAACCCAACTACCTTCAGATATTAAGGGGATTGTCCCTTGATTTCCTCCAACAAACCAAAAATTTTCTCAGAAAGGGTAGCTCGCCCCCAAAAGGGTGCACAGGGCACTCAAACACTCTCCCAAAGAATCCCAGGGAGCACTAGCACTCCTTGACAGTGGGCAGGGGAGTGCTCCTCTTCAAAATCCATTTTTGAGTGGTTCTTTTAGTGGAAAAAGGATTATACTCCTTGTCAACTAATTTCTCTTCTTCAAAACTAGTCTTTTAGGTGTCTTAAGTGTCCTTATGATGTCTTTAGAGGCACGACATGGGCAAGATGGTAGTATGATGTTTGTGACACTTGCAACACTTGTGGTCAAGATGCGACACTTGTGGACAAGATGCGACACTTACAACACTTGTAATGACGACACTTGTGACACTATTGAAGTGAGTAATTTTGATGTGTAACAACTTCTGATGGGAAACTGCATGCATAGTCTGACAGGGAGCATGCAGATGTAAATCCTTTAATGCAAAGACCTCGGCACACCTATGCTACAGGAACAAAATGTTTTAGTATACGTATGGAGTTCTGTCATTTTTGTAAAGGGGGATGGTTGAGATAGGCTCCCATATTGTAAAGTTTTGATGAAGCACTGGTTCCTCTGGTTATGTATTTTGTATTTGAGACTTCTTGTTTAATGAAAGTTAGCTTCTTTCCATCTCTTTGTAAATGTTGTGTTAAGACACTCGGAATTGGAGGATCCAGTCGAGGGTTGTGATGTTGTTTTGATGTAGGTTTGATCACTGCAACATTTTCACCAGTTTTAATCATTTTCCCGTGTTATCTTTTCTCCCTCTTATACTAAGTAGCTCAGAATTGGAGGATCTAGTTGGGCTATTACAATAGAATTTTGATGTAGGTTTGATCATCGTGCTATTGTAGTTTTGTTGTTTAGACATATCTTAGTGTCTGAATCTTTGAATTCAAGAGGATAGTTTTCTTGAAGATTTTCATTATTAGGCTTCTGGAAGACCTGGTGTCCATAGTAGGCCCTTACATCTTCTCACTAGTTCTTCCTCCTACTCACCCTTTACGACAACTTACTGACTGAAGTTAGATCAATACCTCACTTATTCATGCATAGTCTAGCCCATTTTTCTGAGTTAAAGTGATACTCTCCTGGGTCTATGCCCATTCAACCACCCCAATTTATTCATTTGTGACATACAAAACTGATGGGTATCGGGCTTACCTCTACCACAATCCATGAGTGACTCCTGGTGCTAACAGACCTTTCCAACCACACAATATTCTTAGTAGTCCACTCTACTGGCCTTATCTGATTAGTTGGATGAGAATCCTTCAACCTCAATATCCACTCGTGTAGAAACTCTGGAAAATAACAGAAATATGCCTCATGCAAATCATTAAACAAATACATCTGTAAATAATGGCGTAGTGTATACCTTGATATTCTATTGTATTTCTGTGTAAACGCGAGTTGTTTTGTCTCCAACCATCTTTTAATCTCCTACTTATTTGGATTCCATGGCCTAAACATCCCATTTTACCACTACATTCTCTTCGTCAAATCCCTTCCAATATGATCTTCTGGGTTCCAACTGGCAACATAACCATTTGTTGGATGTATGGGCTGACCTAGGTTCTACCTTAGTTTTCCAACAAAACCCTATAAATCATCGACCCTTCTAGAGACTACAAGGGAGCACTGCACACAGAGTGCACAACACAGTCTCACCCGAGATGGATTATGGGTGATTGCATGACCCAGATGCCTACAATCATGGAAGGGTGATGCTCATGGGGATGCTATACATATGTATACTTCAACATTCGTCAGATCTACCATTCATTTAACCTTTAACATTCATTCTACATAAAATAACATAACTATTCTAGTCTGCGTTGTAATTTAAATCTAACATATTCATTCATTCATCCATTAATAGACATAAGATAAGCATTCCACACATTGACATAGTATTTTACCATGGTTCACCCCCCCTGGGATACATACACAGAGATTTGGAATTATATGATTATTTATTCATCTTCATTGAATCAATGTGTTGCATGCATTACATCAAAATTATATAAGTATAGGTGAGGATGACCAGTGTTTCACCAATCTCCACATCTTGTGACTCGACCCTCAATAGCAATCCATAACTCTATCTAACTCAAAACTAGCTCCTTGTCTCTACGACTCAAAACTCACTCAAGAATCAAAACTAAAATCCACTCCTCTGAATATTTGATAGATGATCTCCTCCAATCTTACAATGCCTATTTATACTACAAAAAGTAGGTTAAACCCATTACATCATCACCAAAACCCTAACCCTAATTGGATTAGGTTTTTCCACATAGTAGCTTCATCCATGTGGTTGGTCCTCGATCCAACCATTTCCTCATCACATTGTCCTTTCTTTTTCCTCCAACTTTCCTCTTTCCTTGTGTTATTTTTCCTTCTTTCCTGGCGCACGCTCCAACTATCCTCCAAAATTGCTGTGAATTTCCCCAAAATAACCCGATACAACATTGTTTCTTTCCCTATAATTCTAGTTGAGTTATCATTACCAAATGAAACTCATCCATATCTTTATTTCTTCATAGAAATAAATTTATTCTTATCACTTGTCCTATGTTTTGAGAAACCACTGTCAACATACCAATCACTTCGTCTACTTTGTGCCTGTAGTGCAAGGGAACATTCTTTAACATTTAGTTTATCATGCTTCCTTATCCAAATTATTGATGGTCCATTTTGATGATTGTTGAATTCCTTCTTTGATTCCATTGGAGGAATTGTCAATCTCTAATCCTTCGCCATGTGTCCAAAATTGTTGCATTTATAACATTCTACTTCATCGTCTAGTGAGGAAAAATTGTTATAGTTTATGATGTATGCTTCATGAGGATTTATGAGATGATTGATTCTAGAATGACCTTCATAATTTCGTATGTTCTTAGCATAATATTTGGAATTTATAGCTTTGTGCACAAAATTATTACAATAATAACATCAACCAAGAAATATAGTTTGATACCTGGGAGATATTTTGAATGGTGTTGTTCCTCTATACTTTTATTATTGATTTATTTCCATGGGTGACTATTTATTCTAAAACCTTATTCTTCTATATGGTGTCATCCTTCTGTAATCTTCTTTCTGATCATTCTCATGAGAGAACTTGCATTCTTCCTTCCTGGTGAATCCTATGGTGACTTCTACATAGGTCCTTTGTTTTGCTTCCTCTTTTGTAGTCATAGAGCTCAAATCCTTCTTTGTGTGTGTTTGGTTGTATCCCAGTGTAGACCTATCACGATACAACCTTTGAGCATTGATGATTCCATCCAGTATTTTGGTTTTGTTCTGCTGCATATCTCTTTTCTTATTTTCCTTCCTTAGAGAAACGATTTATTTTTCTAAGATTTCCTTCTCTTTTTCCTTTACTTCTAGATGGCTTCTGATTATTTATTCAATTCTTCTGGATTCTTCAACTTGGAATTTTAGTTTCAAAATTATCTATTGATCTTCTTAAGAGTTAGAACTTTGAGATACTTTTCTCAGCTTGAGTAGTTATTCCTTGAGAGATTTACTTGTATTTGTTTCTTTCTTTAATTCGCTTAAAGTGCTAGTTAGTTCTTCTTCAAGATCTACCTCTTCTTATTCTTCACAATCCTTTTCATCATTTTCATAATCCATAGAGTATATTTTCTAAGTCACTTTTGTTATCATCGTCCTCATTGGATGATGAACTTTCTTCCTTTGAATAGAGGTTTTTGTTGAAGATTTTTTTCTTTTTTCTTCTCTTGTCTCCCTTTTGATATTTCTTTTCTTTCTTAGGGGATTCTTATTCAACATTCTCTTTTTTCTTATCATATGGACATTTATCAACAATATGACGAATTTTACCACAGTTAAAAATTAAAAAAAAAAAACTTACCTTTGTTCTTGTCAGCTCCTTTCTTTAAATTCCTTACGAAGTTGGACTTCTCTTCATCTTCATTAGACTCATCGTTGTAGCTACAATATGACTTCAAATTTTTCTTTGGCTACTGTTTTTTTTCTTTGTCTTTTTGGATGTCTTTAACATTGCTTCCTTCCTAAGTGGATTATCCTATTTTTTTCCCATCTCATAGGCTGTGAATATTGTAGATTTTAACCTTGTACAATATTTTATTGCAAACAGATTTTCAATAAAAGAAAAGAAAATATACAATGACAAATAGAAACATTACATAGATATTTTTCCCTTGGACACCCAAACCAGGAAAACCAACATATTATATATTCATTCATATCATACATTGTTTACAATACAATATATATATATAGGAACTAGAGACATATAAAACCCTAATCTAATGACCTGGATTAGTCAACAACCCTAATTCCTTAACTGGAAATAGAAAAAACTGCCCATAAATGGACACAAAAACTGACGATTTTTTTTTTTTTTTTTTCGGGGTTGCTTCCATCGAACCCCCCTCTTATCCCCCTATCATT
>JASDQU010101347.1:148020-159104 GCA_032191745.1 Picea mariana | reverse complement strand
GATTTGGTGGTTTTACCCGATGGGTCCCATTCTAATGTAGTGTGTTTGTGTTAACTTGGACCCCCTGGATCTAAACTAGTTACTACCTACCCCCTCCTCTGAGTAAACCGCCAAACTAGATTCCCATACCACTTTCGTCCGCTGACATCACTTCCCACTATCCTCACTTGTAAGACATGTGTCATTACTCTGCCAGTGTACCACCCCCAGTCAAGTGCCAGGTGCACTATCTCCCCAATCAGAGAGCCATTGTTTCATCATCCGGAGAGACCCTTTTCACCATTACACCCGAAACCATCGACCAGATGATGCAAATACCCAGAGTTGAATCCTTTTCTCCTTTTACCATTGAAATTCTAATTGAAATATACCAGAAGCTATATTTTCCCTAGAGAGTGCAAAGTTTTGAGATTTTCCTCCCTGAGGGCCCGATTTCCTAAGAAAAAATCCCCCTACCATTCCTCCATGTTCTCAGAAAAGGGTAATCAAGTAATTTCATCCTTGTGTTGTCTACTAAGGTATTATTCAGATGAGTGGGTGGACGAGCCCATCCTAGGTTTCCTGTCTATTCTCTCCACTGAAGAAAATTCCACCACCCAGTTCAGTTTCAACCAGTTTCTGGCCGATAACATTCACGAGCAAATTTTCAATTTTTCCTATCGAAGTCATGTTCAGGTATTCGTCAATACTAGCCTACATGTTCCTATTTTTTCATTCAAAGAAGTTTTCTTTCTTCGTATAGAAGCTCGACAAAGATGGTAATCCACAGCCAGTTACTACTTGGRCATCGTTGTTAAGAAAGAACTCACMTGAGTTYAGTTTTAAGAATTTCCTCGACGAGTTTTACCACCCAGTGGTAAGCATGTTAAGTGGATGGAAAGAACCCAAAATAAATGAAGAGATTCAAAGKATCCTACACCTATCAKACCTTGCCAAAATAGGGGTTTGGTATTTGTACCAGGATCACACARAGATCAAAATCTATGGGTGTGAGYTGGCCCCCTACAAGATGCCCAAGTTCCTACCTATCAGGATATTCTCTTTGGAATATATCCGACAGATGATAAATTGAGATGATATTCCCTTCATGGACTTCAAAAAGAAAGAAAAGTTGAGGATCAAGGGATAGATAGGATATTTCATCTGTAACAGTCGAGCTACAGGAGAAGAGGCCAACAAGCTCTTAAATGAAATGAAATTCAGTGTTGGTTTCTCTTGGCATTATGACCCTTGTGGGATTATCACAGAAAAAATATTAGGGAACAAAATCTCCCCATATCCTCATGTACCCAAGCCAGAATTCGAGAAGTTCATGAACCAAACAGAGTGGGAGGAAAACACTCTACTAGACATAGAACATTAGCCTCTTTTTGTACGTATTTCACAGACCACTACTCCTTATGCACCATCAGAGAAAAGACCTAGGAAAGAGGTATCCCCCTTAGTTACTGAAGTCTCGACAGATGATTTACAGGTTTACAGATAAAGGCCCAAGACCAGTCATATACCTGACAGGTCTGGTGGAGAAGAGACCTAGTCTACAGTCATGGAAGATGAACATTCTCTATTTTCCTCAGGAAGCCAGTCGATGATTTCCACTTCCTCCTTGAAGAATCAGGGTGATACAACATTAACAACTAGAGCTTCATAGGATCCTGTAGGACTGAACCTTTTTGAGAAATATAACTTGATTAAGAAGAAAAACTAGATGCTGAAAAATAGTACTTATGCTCAATTTTGGAAACAAACATCCACAGTCCAACATAGATTACTATCTTMTTTTGATAAAGAGAAGGGTAGAATTCACATGGCCTACTTACATGCACATGTGCCTTAACCCAAAACAATTTCTAATTATAAAAGGGTAACATTTGAGTTTGATGCTGCAKAAGTACATCCAACTAATCAGATGGATTTGCACAGACATACTAGAGAAATGATATTCTCCACCTTGGAAAACACCTCCGCGACTGCAGCAAAGTTACAGGTTTCTTTGAACAATGTCAAGACTCATTTGAAGTTGGAGAAGGTATCCTCTTTGGCAAAGGATAACAAAATAAAGTCCCTAGAATAACTGGTGCTCAAAATTGGATATGATTCGTCCAATGTCAAAGAAGCAGAAGAGCTCATCAAAAAGAAGAATGTTGGCATAGCTTCTCTGAGGAAACAAATGAAAATATATGCTACTGAAGACCCATAGGCCGAAGAGATGGTCATTACTGAAGGTCGGAAAGAGGAGATTTTGAAGTTAATCATGGAGCAGAATGCTCAGATTAACGAAATGGAAGTCGAGTTGGAAAAATTAGTTAAGGAAAAGGAGTAGAATGTGCCAATGGAAGTCATACCATTGAATGCAGTTCCTATCATAGGGGTCAGTACAAAAATGAAAACATCAGTCACCAYAGGGGAAATTCTAGTAGCAACCTCAATGACAACACCAAATGTAGYAGAGAAATTGGCAAAAGCGATGGAAGACATGACTATGCAAGGGGCAAAAATMAGAAAACTGCATGAAGAGATAAGAAATCTCCAAAAGATGAAGTCCACGTTCCAGGATAGCTACAACATGGAGATGCATAAATCAGAGAGGCTCAAACAGGAATTGCAAAAGGAAACAGTCATGGCTAAGACACTGTCAGAGGCTAAGGAAAATATTTGGATGGAAATTTGTCAAATCAGTGACAGAGATATTTCCCCTGATACAAATTATGTTTGAACAACATGAGCTAGTGCAGAGAGCCAAACAGGCCATCGATAGGATAAAGGGAGAATTGGGAGAAATGCTTATAGAGGCAAACAAGATCATCAGATTCCTCAATTCTAAATCAAAAGAAGAGATGAAATCCCTGTAAATTGAGGAAAGAACTGAAACTATTATAGAAGTCAAGAAAGTCTTGACCAAGAGGGGGCTAATGCTACAACTCGAAGAGAGAGTTCAAACAATGGATGTTACAATACAGATATTTTTCAGCAAGACCGATTCATTGCAGAAGAAAGGTCTCCGAAGCTTATTTATGATCAATAACAAGTTGATTACTCTCTCATACTACAAACATAAGATCCTCACAGTAGCAAAGTACGGGTCTAAGTTTACAAGCATACAGGGCAGCCTAATGGGAAAGGCATTCTTGGAAAATCTACAGTTGGACCTGAGTATCCAACATGAGATAAAGTACCTTTTCATCACCAAGCCCACCTTTGCTAAGTACACAGAGACAGATGAAGTATGTCGAAGGTTGTTCAAAGTTACTATTCCCAGTCAGCAGAGATGGGAAGACCTGTGTGACTTGATCGACTAGACGGTGATGTGGATGTCCAGGTCAACTCACGGAGTAGTCAAAGTCAATTTGGTGACTCACCAACAACCTTTCCTTCAAATCATCACAAAGAATCCGATAGATCATTAGCATTTACTACAATTCTGTATTTTGTTATTTTGTTAGTTAGATTTTGATTCTATCATGTCCTGATCATTAATGACAAGATCAAATTCTAATTTTCTATAAGTACTTCAGAGTTTGAAGTATTGAGGGTTGATCTTTACACCCAAGCTAGCTGTAATTTGTAATCATTTTTGAGATATCTACCAACAATATAAGGATGATTCACAGGATTCCTGTGTGTTGATGTTGGTGATGTTATTTCTCATTGTTTAATGTTTTCCTTACTTTGCTACCAATCTGTTTTCAGTCTATGATCATTTAAAAGAAGATTAAATGTAGAATTTATCTTCATATACTCTGCTTTTGGATTTTAAAGATCTGAATGTTATTCTTCTGATATTGTGATAAATAAATTCTTAAGTGCTTATTTGTTGTGATTGATTATCTCACCTTTTCTTCATTTCCATCACTTTAAATTCTAAAGGATCCAACATTTTCATTACCTTTCCCTATGAAGAAAACTTATAAAATATGTTCTCTAATCTCAATTCATAACACAGACCCCATAGCCCAATGGATGCATGAGAAATATTTCAACCATCTTTATAAAAAAAAACAATAGAAATCTGATTAATTTAACTAACCTAATATTTAAACCCAAACATATCTAAATCTTACAGAGAGATCCCTCTCTAAAACTATGAGGGTTAGATCCCAGTTTCGAAGTGGTTGCATAAATTTACCTCTGCTAAATTTATTCTACCTCCTGACAACCTCTGGGAATTTATAGAGAGTTAACATAGTGACGACTCTACTGGGGAATCGAACAAACTTTCCATCTTAGGATTTTCTTTTCCCTAGATAATGAAAAATTTATTTATGAAAAAATCATAAAATATAACTTACAAAGAGATAAATTTTCAGAGGTTGTTAAAGTTTTTATAAATTAGTTTAGGTTTTGTAAAATTTAAAGTCTTGGCTCCTAAAAGAATTCATACTAGATCTCATCCTAACCTAGAACCTACAATAGTAGTGGATGATCTAGAAAAATTACTCAGAAATAAAAACATTGTAGAAGGTTTTGGAAGTCATAGTCCCCTTCATAGGTCTACTTCCCTCCCAGAAAAGATTATCATTATTCAGGATCTTGAGTTTGACATATCTTTTGAGAAAAGCCTGTTCAGAACCAAATCTGATAGCTTTATAAGTGAAACAATCTTAGATCAAACCATTTTACAACCCAGGACCCTTGAAATACTTTCTCCCGGAATAGAATTCAATCAATGTTTCCTTCAAGAATTCAACAAGTTAGAATATCTAGTAGCAATTCTTGATCAAGCTTTGTACCAAGCTCAATTTCAATAGTCTATAGAACTTTATGCCCTGACTATTGTTGCAACATCCATCAAACATCAAATAATTAACTCTACATCCCCTAGCCCTACCTCTTCTACTTCTTTTGTCACTTCTCCTCCAATAACACAAGTTGTTGTTCAACCTCCTCCACCAATCATGGCAGCAATATATGATCCCTTGGTATTGGTTTCTCCCTTACATGCCATGCCTCAAGACTATCAAAGTAGACTTCCTCATTTTGATGGTACACATCCTCTGAATGCACAAAAACATGTTGATAAGATGAATTAGTATTTAGATTTGCAGGAAGTTGATGAAGCAAATATCTAGATGAGACTTTTTGCACAAAGTTTGACTAGAGAAGTCAAAAATTGGTTCAAATTTTTATTCCCTGCTACCATAGTTGACATTGCTACTTTTCAGCTGATTTTTCTTGACAAATGGGAGGTAAAGAAAAATCCTCTCCAGATTTTATCAGAATATGAGCATATCAAAATGAATCAAGGGGAAATAGTGCAGGATTACTGCATTTGTTTCAACAATATTTATAACGTAATTCCAGTTGATATTAAACCTCTACAAGATTTGGATTTAATCAATTTCTCTAATGGATTTGATGCTGATATGTCATATCAACTAAGGGAAAGGAATTCTGTCACTCTAGAAGACATGTAGAAAAGTGAAGTAAGTGTAGAAGAAAATCTATTAGCCATAAGATCCAGACAAAGAATAGAGAGAAGGGTTACAATCAAAGAATATCCTTCCATGTCTTCTTCAAATGATAAACTAGATTCCATAGTGAGAAGTATGGATAGAATGATGGAAAGGATAACCATCATTGACATATATCCACCCAAGCAAAATCATCCTGCCCCTCAGATCAATATTCCAAACTTCAAAAGGAACCCTTCCTAGATTAGATAGAGGGATCTGAGAGATCAAAGAGATCAAAGGGGTCCCGATCAACATATTATACCACCTCTTCAAAAGAATTACACTGATGATGGGGAGGAGATAATCGAAGAGTTGGATGATACTCACAAAAACCTCATGGGTTTTCACGATGATGACTCCATTTTTCTTACTCAGGAAGAACATGAGTTTTTTCTCCTCTCACAAACAAAGGTTAATGAGGAGGAAGAGGAAACAAAACAACATGYCGTTGATAATTCTATAATGGAGGTGCACAGACAGTATAATTTAAGAAGAAAGAAGAATAATGACAATTCTACAAAGAAGGCTACTGAAACRAAGAAAATAACTGAGGCCAGGAAAACCTCAGATGTTTCTCTTAGGAAAGTCCCTGAGAAGAATAGTGTTGAATATTCTGCAAAATGAAATTGTGAACTTTCACAAATATCAGATCAAACCGAGGTAGCATATAATAGTAAGCCAAATACTTATGCCCATAGAAATATGATAGAAAAACCAGAAGTGCAGAGACAAAGAAAAACTTCCACTACTTTTAGCCTGGAAGGGGAACTAGCCAAATTGAATATTCCTATTCCCCTGCCCAAACTAATGAGAAAAAATGTGTATAGGTCAAAGGTGATCAAAGCATTAAGAATTGAGCCAGAGATAGGTACAAAAGCATTAAATATTGGATCAGGAACACACTCAGATATCATAAATCTTACTGATGATCAACCTGAGCTACTGTTCGGCCCTGTTGATGGACAAACTAACAACGATTTTTTTCCCCCTTTCTATATTCGTCTGAATATCCATGAAAAAAACTTGCACAATGCTATCCTTGATTTCGACGCCTCTCAAAATTTGATKCCCAAAGATGTGATGGAGAAGTTGGGGCTTGATGTCACCAGAACCTACAAGGAATTCCATTCTTTKGACTCTGTCAAGGTCAAATGAATAGGGATAATTAAGGATTTATGTATCAACCTRGCTCAAATCCCATCAAAAATCATTGTGATGGACATTATGGTTGCATACATTCCCCCAAAATATGGTATGTTTCTATCCAGATCTTGGGGAGCTAAGTTGAAAGGCACATTACAGTTAGAATGTCTCATGCTACCATCTCGATATTTGGACAATAACGAAGACTGTATAGAGAGAGTCTGATGAAGTATATGGTTAGCAGTCGGGAAAAACCACACATCTACTCATTATACTCTACACACTCTTATCTAGATTCATTCATTTTGTATAATGGTGGTGACTTGGCAAATTAAATTCCTTGGTTGGAAGATGATGCACTTGACCTGCAAGAAGATAAATCAAATACTGAGGTAAGAGACACTATAATAATAGAAAGTAATGAATTTCTAGCCGATCTCTCGAGTATGGAATTTGATGGGGCTATGAGCAAAGAGGGAGCTGACGCTGGGGTTTGGTTACACAATCATACAACAAAGTATTCTGAGAGCCACTCTTATAAACTAAATTTCTAGTGCACCAACAACATAGTGAAGTACGAAGCATTTCTACTCGGCCTAGTAAAGAAGGTTGGAGCCAAAAAGATTATGGTAAGAGGTGACTCTAAACTTGTCATCAATAAAATTAAAGGTGAGTATTCAACTAAGAATCCTAGACTCGGAGACTATAGAAATGTTGTTTTAGCTTTTTTGGAATGTTTCACTGCAATCGACATGCAGGTAATACCTACAGCCTAGAACATACTAGCAGATGGATTGGCTAATTCAGTAGCCACATGCAAAATACATTTCAAACCAAATCGCTAATACACAGTAGAGGTGAAGTGCATACCGACTGTTCCAGACAACATTAGGTATTGGTAGGTATTTGGTAATGATGAACAAATTGAAGATTTCCTGCAGTTGAAGAATGAATTTGAATGTACAAATATAGATACAGAAAATGATGATGATAGTGTAAATAAATTAATTTTTGAAAATGGTAGTGTAAATAAAGTAGAATCAGATGAAATAAATGAAAATGATGAAGACTCGGATGTTTTGCATTTGAAAAACAATGTTTTACCTAGAGGTTTAGTTCCTTTAGAAGACCTGTTTGATTTTAACAATGTAGCAAAAAATCCTAAGATAGAACCCACTAGGAAAGAGGTCGAAGAGTGCAATATAGGAACAAACGAAAAAACCAAGATGATTAAATTATCCAAGTCTTTACCTCCAGAGAAAAAGAAGAAATACATCAATCTATGCAAAGAATTCGTAGATGTGTTTTCCTAGAGCTATGAATATTTAAAGGCTTATGACACCAGTATCATACAACATTAAATTCCAATAAAAGAAGAACACAAACCTTTCAGAAATAAAATTAGGAGGATCAATCCCAAGTTACTACCCCTAATAGAAAAGGAGATTAAAAAAATGTATGATGCAAAAATTATATCCTCCTTAATATTTTCAAAATGGGTTTCTAATCTAGTTCCTACCAAGAAGAAGACGGGCAAAATGAGGCTTTGCATTGATTTCCAAAACCTAAACAAGGTTTCCCTCAAAGACAACTACCCTCTACCTAAAATGGGACACATCTTATAAAAGGTAGTTGGGGCCAGTAGGATCTCTTTATTAGATGGTTTTTCGGGTTATAACTAAGTTCTTGTCCACCCAGATTACCAGGAGAAAACAACTTTCACCACACCCCAAGGAACATTCATGTATTTGAAAATGCCCTTTGGTTTGATGAATGTTGGTGTCATGTTCCAAAGACCAATGGATATTGCCTTTGTGGATGAGCTTGGGAGGTTTATAGTCATATATCTGGACGATGTTACTGTCTACTCCAAATCAGATGAGAAAAATTTACGACATCTCAGACGAGTGTTTGAGAAGTGCAGAAAATTTGGGATTTCATTAAATCCCAAGAAAACCCTTTTTGGTTTAGAATAAGGAAAATTGTTGGGGCATATAATCTCTAAAGATGGAACTAAAATAGACCCCGGTAAAATAGAAGCTATCCAGAAATTAGAACACCCTAGGAACATCAAAGAATTGCAATCTTTCATTGGTAAAATAAATTTCCTCAGAAGATTCATACCCAATTTGGCAGAACTCCTCAAGAACATCACAAATATGCTAAACAAAGACACCAAAATAAGATGGAATACCGAATCTAAACAACCATTTGAGAAGGTAAAACACACACTTATAGAAGCCCTAGTTTTGATCAGTCCATATTACACTCAAGACTTCTATTTGTTCTCTTTTGCGTCTGAACACACCATTGCAGCAGTACTATTGCAGAAAAATAGTGAAGGGTAAGAACAACCCATAGCCTTTTTCATCAATTCATTGAGAGATGTTGCGTTAAACTATAATATAACGGAGAAACATGCTTTTGCCCTGGTAAAATAAATAAAATATTTTAGAGTTTATATTATCCATTCTCACACGATTGCTTATGTTCCAAATGTAGTGGTGAAGGATATTTTGACTCAGGATAATCCTGATGGTAGGAGCGGCAAGTGGATTGTTGTCATTCTAGAATTTGATATAGAAATAAAACCCACTAAACTAGTCAAGGGTCGGGGTTTGGCCAAATTGATGGACGAGTCCAATTTTCATGCTTTAGACATTAACTTTTTGGCTGCAGTTGATGAGCAGGAAGAGCAGGAGAATCCAAATGTAAAATAGGTATTCTTAACCTCTCCTTGGTACATAGACCTCATTTTTGTCCTTCATAATTTACAAGCTCCTCCTAGTCTAACTAAGACCAACGATAGATTTATTAAACTAAAAGCAATGAAATATTGTATTCTAGACGAAATCCTTTATTGGAAAGACCCTGGGGGTATCTTACTTAATTTCTTATTAAAGGATGAAGCTGACAAGGTATTGTAGGATTTCCATGAAGGTGATTGTGGCGGGCATCTTAGTTGGAAAACCAATGCTAACAAGATCCTCAGAGCCAGTTATTACTGGCCCACCTTTTTTGCAGACATACACAAAAAGGTGACCTCCTCCCACAAGTGTCAAATCATCGAAGGAAAAAGGAAAATTTTTCCCTTGCCTCTTAGAACTATTTCAATAGAAGCTCCATTCCAGCAATGGGGCTTGGAATTTATTGGTGAGATTCATCCACCCTCTTCTGGCCAACATAAGTGGATCCTCACAACCACAGACTATTTCAAAAAATGGATTGAAGAAGTACCATGCAGGTAAGCCACTGACTCTGTCATCATTAAATTCTTGGAAACAAATATTTTTTCTCATTTTGGATGTCCTGGGAAAATCATAACTGACAATGCAATGTCCTTCAAATCCAAAAATCTTGTAGAGTTTTGCAGCCAATACCACATTACTTTGGGGAACTCCACAACCTATTAACCTCGGGAAAATGGGTTAGTTGAGTCCTCAAACAAAATTTTGGTGAATATCATTAAGAATACGTTGCAGGAAAACAAGAAGTCCTGGAATAATAAGTTAGTCCATGCACTTTGGGTTGACCGGTTAACCACAAAAAGATCACCTGGTATGTCTCCATACCAGTTGGTATACGACACTGAGGCAATTTTCCCTTCTTCTTTGGGAGTCCCTATTATGAAACTATTGTAGGAAGTGCAAGCGGAGCCAACTGATACCCAAAGGACAATAAATCAGATGATCCACTTACAATAGTCCTGAGAAGATGTGTATAACAAAACCCAGGTAATCCAAGAAAGTATCAAAAAGATTTATGACAAGAGAACTAAAGAAAATGATTTTAAGTTGCGTGATTTGGTACTAAAGTCAGATTCCATGAACAAGGATAAAGGTAAACATGGAAAGTTTGATAGTTTTTGGAAAGGCCCTTACATCATTCAGGAATTCAAAGGAAACAACACTTTTTTGCTCAAGGACATTGATGGAGCAGACTTGTCAGGAGGACCTGTAAATGTAAGAATTCTCAAGCATTATGTCCCACCCCCAATGAGGTTTTTATTCATTCAATTTCATTGTACAAACCATTGCTTTTATTTCCAGTTTATGTGTGGGTGTCAATGATCAGATGATTGAAGCTTGAAGAGAAGGCCCTAAGCCACTGACTAACACCATCAGATTCTCAAAATAAAATAAATCAAGTTGCAAAAGAAGCATTGGAGAAAATATTTCAAGACATCAGGAGGTAGGTTCTTGGCACCTCACAAGAAGAGCACCATCCCCAGGTAGAGACACTATTATAACCCTATGTTTCATAGGATCAACTGGTGACTATAAATTTTTTGCCCTTGTTTTATTTTTGGTTGTAAATAATATTCCATCCTGCAAATGATTTAGAAAAGAAAGAAAAAGAATAAAAGAAGGTATGAAAAGAAAAATGATAAACCCCATGCAATAAAAATGGCTTGATTCATACAACCTAATCATGGTCAAGTATTTTGAATTTATGTGGATAGGTTAGAGAATAAAACTTGGCTAAATT
>JASDQU010101347.1:134152-147272 GCA_032191745.1 Picea mariana | reverse complement strand
CCCCCACGAGAAAATGCCAAACCGGATTCCCGTACCACTTTCGTTCGCTGACATAACTTCCCACTTCCGCTTCTTGTAAGCATGTGTCATTACTCTGCCAGCTTACCACCCCCAGTCACCCATCACCCATTTATTTCCCTCCACCTCATCCCCTAGATATTCGTTGGAAAATCAATGTGTACGAACATGTTTGTTAGCCCGTTGACTTGTCCTTTGATCCCCAACATACACCTGTTCGCCCAATTAATCCTATTTTTCACCATTTCTTCACTATACATGATCCAGACACCACTGAAACCATCATCCTCTTTGCCTTTTTCCCTCTATGGCCACCATTAACACCTAGTATTTACAGTCATAACCATTCTTTTTCTGATTTTGTAGGTATCAGTTGAATTGATGGTGCTAAAATCCAAACATTCAGAGATCGATGAAAATCCATTTCTCCCACCTCCTGTCGACCTCGACCAAATCCCTATGGCAGACAAAGATTACCTAATTTCAGATCCCAAATGAGAATTTGATTTTGCTGAATTACACTTATGGTTCAGAGACACCTTCCTGGAATAGAGTGACGAGATTGGACTCTGGGAGTCCAATATCCCACTATATATTTTCCCCCAAATTCATCATTTCCTTGAGTTTTCCCTCAAGTCCCAGGCACACTATCTCCCCAATCAGAGAGTTATCATTTCATCATCCGGAGAGACCCTTTTCACCATTACACCAGAAACCATCGACTAGATGATGCAAATACCTAGAGCCAAATCCTTTTCTCCTTTTACCATTGAAATTCTAACCGAAATATATCAGAAGTTGTCTTTTCCCCAAATAGCACATATTTTTTAGCTTTTCCTCCCTAAGAGTGCCCAATTTCCCAAGAAAAATCCCCCCTACCATTCCTCCATGTTCTCAGCAAAAGGTAATCAATTCATTTAATCCTTGTGTTGTCTACTCGGGTATTATTTAGACGAGTGGGTGGATGAACCCATCCTGGGTTTCTTGTCTATTTTCTCCACCAAAGAAAAGGCCACCAGCCAGTTCAATTTCAGCCAGTTTTTGGTCGATAACATTCACGAGAAACTTTTCAATTTTCCTACCAAAGGCATGTTCAGGTATTCATCAATACTAGCCTACATGTTACTATTTTTTCAGTCAGAGAATTTTTCTTTCTTGCTACAGAAGCTTGACAAAGATGGTAATCCACAGCCAGTTACAGCCTAGAAATCATTGTTAAGAAATAACTCATCTGAGTTCAATTTTAAGCATTTCATCGACCATTTTTACCACCCAGTGGTAAGCATGTTAAGTGGACAAAAAGAAACCAGAATAAATGAATACATTCAAAGAATCCTGCACCTATCAAACCTTGCCAAAACAGGGGATTAGTATATGTACTAGGATCACACAGAGATCAGATTCTATGGGTGTGAGCTAGCCCCCTACAAGCTGCCCAAGTTCCTACCTATCAGGATACTTTCTCTGGAATATATCTGACAAATGATAAATTCAGAAAATATTCACTTTGTGGCCTTAAAAAAGAAACAACAATTGAGGATCAAGGGACAGATAGGATATTTCATCTGTAACAGTCGAGCTGCAGGAGAAGAGGCCAACAAGCTCTTAAAAGAAATGAAATTCAATGTCAATTTCTCTTGGCATTATGACCCTTATGGGATTATCACAGAAACAATATTAAGGAACAAAATCTCCCCATATTCTCATGTACCCAAGCCAAAAGTCGAGAAGTTCATGAACCAAACAGAGTGGGAGGAAAACACTCTACTAGACACAAAACAAAAACCTCTTTTTGTCAGTATTTCATAGACCACTACTCCTTAGGCACTAGTAGAGAAAATACCTAGGAAATAGGTATCCCCCTCAGTTACTGAAGTCTTAGCAGATGATTTCCAGGTTTACAGAAAAAGGCCCAAGACCAGTCATACACCTGACAGGTCTAATGGAGAAGAAACTCATATTACTACAGTCATGGAAGTTGAACATTCTCTATTTTCCTCAGGAATCCAGCCGACAATGTCCACCTCCTTGTCAATCAAGCAGGGTGATACAACACTAACAACTAGAGCTGCACAAGAGCCTGCAGGACTGAACCTTTTTGAGAAATATAACTTGATTAAGAAGAAAAATGAGATGTTGACCAATAGTACTTATGCTCAATTTTGGAAACAAACATCCACAACCCAACATAGATTACTATCTTCTTTTGATACAGAGAAGTGGAGAATTCACATGGCCTACTTGCAGGCATAGGTGCCTTAGTCCAAAACAATTTTTTATTATAAAAGGGCAACGCTCGAGTTTGATGTTGCAGAAGTAGATCCAACTGTTCAGATGGATTTGCACAGACAGACTAGAGAAATGATCTTCTCCACCTTGGAAAAGACCTCCATGACTACAAAAAAGTTACAGGTTTCTTTAAACAATGTCCAGACTTAGCTAAAGCTAGAGAATGTGTCCTCTTTGGCAAAGGATAACAAAAAAAAGTCCCTGGAAGAACTAGTGCTCAAAATTGGATATGATCTGTCCAATGTCAAAGCAGTAGAAGAGCTCATCAAAATGAAGAATTATGGCATATCCTCCCGGAGGAAATAGTCAAAAATATCTGCTACTGAATACCTATAGGCCAAAGAGATGGCCAAGACTGAAGTCCAAAAAGAGGAGATGTTGAATTTAATCATGGAGAAAAATGCTCAGATTAAAGAAATGGAAGTCAAGCTGGATAAATTAGTTAAGGAAACGGAGAAGAATGTGCCAATGGAATTCATACCATTGAATGTAGTTCCTATCATAGGGGTCAGTACAACAATGACAACATCAGTCGCCACAGGGGAAATTCTAGCAGCAACCTCAACGACAGCTCCAAATGCAACAAAAAAAATGGCAAAAGTGATGGAAGACATGACTCTGCAAGGGGTAGAAATCAGAAAAATGCATGAAAAGATTCAAAATATCCAAAAGATTAATTCCGCGTTTGTTGGAACAGGGGCATACACAGGGTTCAATGCTTACAACAATGCACCAACAAAACCCAACTACCAACCCTTTCGACAACACCTACGAAGTAGATGAAGTCTCACCCGAGGTAGAGGTAGGGGTGGTTACAGGACTCATATGTCTGCAACCTTATCCGGGACACAGATATGTGATTGTAACACCTTAACAAAGAACTTAGCGATTGTAATTCACTAATATCCAATCTTAGTTTATAGCACAACTAAACCCTAACAATAGATTAGCGCAGTATTCGCACAGATCCAATAGATTCAAGCACTAATTATACCAACATAGATCAGATATAACATTCATTCACATTATTCAGCACAAAGCTACCATATTAGATTCTTCTAAGCATACATCAGTGCACTAAGCATTTAACCACACAAACAAGAGAACAACCATAAAGCACAAAGTAACCACAACATGGGATATACGTGGTTCACCCCCACCCTAGGGCTACGTCCACCAACTCTTCTTCTTTATTTCTTTATGTCAATATTCTACATGCACAGAGCCATGATATCTTACTCCGCAAAGGACAGGATATCTGCACGCACTCTGCTAGATCCTCCTTCCCTGAGTTATAGCACAAAGCCTCTTCACAGTCTCTTATAATCACTTTCACTCAGCTCTGCAAGTTCTCAACATAGCATGCACAAAGAACTTACAAGTTGCACTTAGCACAGTGTATAGCTTCTCTTTGATCACCTAGATCGAACTACTTACTACATCACATAGCATTCTATTTATACATTACAAATATGGCCTAAATATGGGTAAACCCATGGGATGACATCTCCATACCCGTTACATAATCCCAAAACCCAAAAATCCCTAAAAAGGGGCTGAGATACTGCGATATCCTCTTCGAATTTCTCTCCACCTTCAACAGCCTGTCGAAGTCCCAAAAGTAGGTCAAACATGACCAAGGATCCTCAAAACTTGGTCAAGGGATAAAAATCCCCCAACATTCACCTGTGACTCATCCCAAGTCACTCTGGTCTGGGTAGCTCTGCTTCAAAAGCCTTGATTTTGGCTTGAGTTGCTTCGACCTGTTGTTGTGCCACGACCTGTTGCTCGACGAACTCCTAGGTTACTGCTTTGTTGACAGGTCCCTCTAAACGTTGTTCAATTTTCATGATGACTTTCTCCAGTTCTTCTCCTTGACCTTGAATCTCTGCGAATAGTTGGCAAGCCTCATCCTATGTTGGTTGGAGCCTCTGAGTCACTTCCATAACTTTTCTATGAATGTTGTGGACCTTCTGTTGAGCAGTGTGTTGTTCTTGGGATCGCTTCATCCTCTCAATGGCTGACAGCGGCTTTAATTGTGCCTGTATTGTTTTTGCTTGCTACTTTTCCTCCTAGAGATGTGACTCTAGTGACTTCAGTTCAGGATCCTCAGTGAGTCACTCATAAGTCTGGGCACTGTGATCACTTAGTTGTTTACATTCCATGGTGAGGTCCTTTATTCTATCAAATGTGCTTCAAGCAGTTGCTTCTCTTCGATCTCGTACATCCAACGAAGTGCTAGGAACTGTTTGTAGCTCTAAGTCTCCTATTATTTGTTGAAGTTGTTGGATAGCTTCTGCAAGCTGTGCTACTTAATGCTCCATTGGGTATTATTCCTTTGTCTCTAAGCCTATCATAGAGAAAAGTGCTTTTTCGACTGCTTCTTTGACTCCAAGATGCTCTGCGAGCAATTGCTCTTTTTCTTGCTTGACCTGCACCCTCTCTTCTTCAAACTTGGATTGAAGTTCATCATTCTCCTTTTGTGTGACCTGACATTACTCTACCATTTCTTCTTGGGCTTGTTTCAGGGTTGTTGTGGCCTAGTCTTTCTCATCTTGTGCTCGACGAAGGTGAGCTTCGGTCACATCAGCTAGTCTATAGAGTTGGGCAGGATCATGTCCCAACTCTGGTTCTTATGATGGTGGGGGAGTAGTGGATACTATGTGAATGGATTGAAGGGCCTGTTGTACCCCTCTGAGTTCAACCTCGATCCTGTCGTACATCACCTCCTGCTTGGCTTCATGTTTCTGCAAGATTTCCTGTGAGGCATCTGCTACAACTGTGATGATGAAGTTGAAGTCATATACAGTGAGCATAGTCTGCATCTTAGTCAAGTTGGCTCTGGATTTATTTATGGAAGTTCATTTCATGGGGCAAACCTTACTTTTCTTCAAGGGATCAACCTCATCAACAAGATCCCTAGGAGGGGTTACTTCACCATTCTTCTGTTGATCTTTTTTTCTGTGGGTATCTTTTTGATCTACTTCATCATCACCCTCTCGACTAGGTGATACTGAAGCAGTTTCACTCGATGCATTGCTCAAGTTGTGGACCTCTTTGGTCTTATTCCTTCTACTGGGTCTAGGAGTATCCTTTGCTTCATGAGTGGTCTCAGGGATACCAATTAGTTTAGGGTCTGACATTTCTCTGGGGTCAATGGGGATGAGGAGCTCTATAGACCAGTGCTTGGTTATCTCTTTGAGGTCCTCCTCTATGAGCTTGTAGTATGAATGAATTTCTTCTTTATGCTCATCTGCGTGCATGGTGATATAAATGAAGTGTTGATCTGCATGAAACTTCATGAGGGGTCGGAACCAATGTAGGTTTTTTGGCATCGTGTGAGGGATAGATTCAATAACCCTCTTCAGTTGGAGATAATATGTATTAAAGAATATGTTTGAATGCCACTATTTTCCCATATCACTCGATTACTAGAGCATCATGAACTTCAAAATGAGCGAATCGAATGGCTCAATGTCCGGGAAGGTCGCACCTTCCGTCATCTCCCAAGCAGAAAATGCATTGAGGATCAGGAACCAGCTAAAGTGGAACTCATATCCATGATCTTGAGCTTTTTGGTAGTCTAATTCCAGCTGGTTGACCAAGTACTTCACCCAGTTCATCTAGATTCCTTCTACACATTTCCCGACGAGGTCAACAATGAATCCTGTGACCTGTGTAGGTTTGTTCTTTCTCAYAAGATTTCCTACAATCAACTGGCAGCYAGGTGCACTGTGCCATTCTAGATGTAAGCTACCTTGTAGCCTCGTGTTCTCTTTTCTACATCTCCATATGTRTCTTTGATCTTCTGTGTCAATGTGTGATCTGTAGCCTTSTCTAGGTAGAAGTCCTCCAGGTGAGGTCCTTGCATGCTCAATCTGGTGATCCTATGGATCAACATCGAATCGACTATAAATCATCGGTATAGACATAGGTAGCCACCATGGTAACATGAGAGTAGGAGCTTAACACATGTGTTAACCTTTTAGTGTCTTCCAAAGTGTGGAATCTTCATTACATTCAAGAGGGTGGACTGTGGAAGGTTCATAGTCCATGGATGGGGGATTATTTTCGATTTCTTCCCCTTTTTTCTGGTCAAGTATTTGTAAGGAGAGAGAATACCATGGTTCTTGTGGTCTCATAGGTTGAAGTCATTGAAATTAAACATCGCGATCTTATCCTGGTACGCTCTAACTGCATGTATCCCCTTCGGGATGTAAGCAGTAACCAAGGTATCTCCTTTTGGCATAGTAACTTCATGTTGTTGAGATTCTTTGATAGGGTTAGAGAGTAATATATCTTCTCTATCTGGGGTAGGTGTTCTACTCGTCTGTGAGTCTTCTTTTGTTATTTCAACTTCGACATCCAAGTTTTTGGTTTTAAGTAGATTCGATATGTTCTCTTGTTCTTCAATCAAGTGTGTTATCCTCCTAGTCATTAAATCTTTTAATTATTGCTTCCTCTGCTCTGAGTTCTTCTTATTTTCTTCTGGCCTGATCCATTTCAATCCAAGGTTTTCCTAATAATATAGAAAATGGGGCGTTGTTCTCAATAAATTTAACAATCTCAAAATCCTCCTCTGTCAAGGTTCCATGAGCAATCATAGATATCTAGGTGAGTCTTCCACATAGGGTTATCAACTTTCCTCTAAATAATCCTATTCCTCTTAATGAAGGAATCATAACAGGCTTTCCTAAAGTTTCCCAAGTTCTTTCTGTCATGATATTTACCTGTGTTTATTCATCCAGAACACAATCAATGTTGAAGTCTCCTATTCTTGCTTCTATGAATTCTTTTTCTTAGAATATCTCTAATAAGTTGATATTTTTGTGATCATTTAGGGTATCTTTCATTTGTAGCAAGACATTCTCTCATTCTTTATGGGGTTCTGCCATGGTCTTAGTTTCTTGAACTCTCTTAGGGTTTTCTTGTCTCATATTCATTCTTTCGAGCTTAGCAATCATTCTAGGGAAATCTAAAACTTCATGATCCATGGATTTACAACAAAGACAACTAGGTATTCTACCAGGGCATTCCTTATCAAGATGTCTCGGTATTCTGCAACTGTAACAAAGGGTTAGTCTTATTTTTCTTTGAAATGATCCCCAGCCTTTCATGTACTGCGCACTAGGATCATAGTAGCTAACCTTCAAAAAATTCTTTCTAGGGTCTTGCATCCATTGGTTAGTCCAAAAATTCTTTCTATGCATCCATTGGTTAGTCCTGCATCCATTGGTTAGTCATATCAAACCTTCTTTCATCTAGTTGTTCCCTACTTTTCAAGCTAGGAATTTTTTATCAAACATACCTAGATCCATACTTTTGAAACAAAAATTTTCACTTTTCTTACCTTTTCAATCAAAGCCTTTCACTGTTCTCACCTTATCAGAGCACAAAGCTTTAAGATCTTACCTTTTTAAGCAAAACTTCTTACTTTACTTTTATCAGAGCACAAAGCTTTCAATTCATACCTCTTTTCCTCTGATCTGACTTTTCTTATTGGCACAGAGCTTCATGGGTCAAGTAGAATACTGCACACTAGGGTAACATATCTACGCACAAAGATTTCTCTTTTTTGTAGTTCCCAACAATCACAGTTTCACGTCTTGGCAACGAAACCATTTGTTGGCAGAGGGGCAGAACCAGGGCTCAACGCTTACAACAACGCACCAACAAAACCCTAACTATTGGCCCTTTCAAAAACACATGTGAAGCAGATGAAGTCTCACCCAAGGTAGAGACAAGGGTGGTTGCAGGACTTAGATGTCTGCAACCTTAGCTGGGACACAGATCTGTGATTGTAACACCTTTTCAGAGCACTTAGCAGTTATAATTCACTACTATTCAGTCTTAGTTTACAATGCAACTAAACCCTAACAATAGATCAACGCAATACTCACACATATCCAATAGAGTCAAGCACTAAGTATACCAACATAGATCATATCTAGCATTCATTGACATTATTCAACACTAAGCTACCATATTATATTCTTCTAAGTATACATCATTGCACTAATCATTTAACCACATAAACAAGAGAACAACCATAAAGCACAAAGCAACCACAACATGGGATATGCATGGTTCACCCCCACCCTGGGGCTATGCCCACCAACTCTTCTTATTTATTTCTTTCTGTCAATCTTCTACATGCATAGAGCCATGATATCTTACTCCACAAAGGATAAGAGATCTGCATGGAATCTGCTAGATCCTCCTTCCATGAGTTACAACAAAAAGCCTCTTCACAGTCTCTTACAATCACTTACACTCAGCTCTACAAGTTCTCAACATATCATGCACAAAGCACTTACAAGTTGCACTTAGAACAGTGTCTAGCCTCTCTTTGATCACCTAGATCRAACTACTTTCTACATCACCTAGATTTATATTTATGCATTACAAAAAGGGCCTAAACATGGGTAAACCCATGGGTCAACATCCCCATACCCATTACATAAGMCCAAAACCCAAAAATCCCTAAAAAGGGGCCRATATCCCGCGATCTCTTCTTCAACTTGTGCTCCACCTTCGACAGCCTGTCAAAGTCCCAAAAGTAGGTCAAACATGACCAAGGATTCTCAAAACTTGGTCAAGGGCCAACAATGTTCCAGGCCAGCTATAACACTGAGATGCATAAATCAGAGAGGCTCAAACAAGAACTGCAGCAACTGCATAAGGAAACAATCATGGATAAGACACTGTCAAAGGCTAAGGAAAATATTTGGATGGACATCTATCAATGAGGGCACCGATATGGCCCTTGATACAAATTATGTTTGAACAACATGAGCTGGTGCAGAGAGCTAGACAAGCCATCAACAACATAAAGGGAGAATTGGGAGAAATGCCTACAGAGGAAAATGGGATCATCAGATTCCTCAATTCTAAACCAAAAGAAGAGTTGGAAGCCCTACAAATTGAGGACATGACTGAAACTATTCTTGAAGTCAAGAAAGTCTTGACCAAGATGGGGCTAATGCTACAACTCGAAGAGAGAGTTCAAACAATGGATGTTGCAGTACATAGGTATTTCGGCAAGACCAATTCTTTGCAGAAGAAAGGTCTCCCAATCTTATTTATGATCAATAACAAGTTGATTACTCTCTCAAACTACAAACAAAATATCCTCACAGTAGAAAAGGATGGGTCTAAGTTTGAAGGCATACAGGGCAGCCTCATGGTCAAGGAATTATTGGAAACTCTATAGTTGGACCTGAGCATCCAACATGAGATAAAGTACCTTTTCATCACCAAGCCCACCTTTTCTAAGTACACAAAGATAGATGAAGTATACCGAAGGCTGCTCAAAGTTACTATTTCCAGTCAGTGGAGATGGGAATATCTTTGGGACTTGATCGACTAAACGATGATGTGGAAGTCCAGGTCAGCTCATGGAACATTCAAAGTCAAGTTGGTAACTCACCAACAACCTTTCCCCGAAATCAACACAAAGAATCCGACAGATCATTCGCATTTCCTACAATTCTGTATTTTGTTATCTAGTTAGTTATATTTTGATTCTATCACATCTTGATCATTAATAACAGGATCAAATTGTAATTTTCTATAATTACTTCATACTTTGAAGTATTGAGGGTTGATATTTACGCCCAAGCAAGCTGTAATCTGTAATCATTTTTGAGAGATCTACCAGTAATATAAGGACGATTCACAGGATTCCTGCGTGTTGATGTTGGTGATGTTATTTCTCATTGTTTAATTTTTTCCTTACTTCGTTACCAATCTGTGTTCAGTCTCAAATCATTTAAAATAAGATTAAGTGAAAAAATTATCTTTGTATACTTTGTTTCTATATTTTAAAGATCTGAATGTTATTCTTCTGATATTGTGATAAAGAAATTCTTAAATGCTTCTTTGTTGTGATTAATTATCTCACCTTTTGTACCTTGCCATCACTTTAAATTCTAAAGGATCCAACATTTTCATTACCTTGCCCTGTGAAGAAAACTTATAAAATATGTTCTCTGATCTCAATTCATAACACAGACCCCATAGCCCAATGGATGCGTGAACAATATTTCAGCCATATTTATAAAACAAAACAATAGAAATCTGATTAATTTAACTAGCCTGATATTTAAACCTGAACATATATAAATCTTACAAAGAGATCCCTCTCTGAAACTGGCAGGGCTAGATCCCAGTTTCAAAGTGGTTGGATAAAGTTACCTCTGCTAAATTTATTCTACCTCCTAAAAACCTATGGGAATTTACAGAGCATTAACATGGGGTAGGACCACAACAAACAAAACAACACCAAGAAATCAACTCAAATCTCAATTATTCTAGATAAATGGAAATGCCAACAAAAGAAAGGCTAGAATCCTACCTCTTTTGGACATTCGTAGGAGACTACGTTTGAGCTCATAATTCAATTCCTGATACCTACAACTTGTCCTCAACATCCAATATACACAAGCATATGGAAAATTTATGAAATGTTAGCATATAAACTAACATAATCCATTAACATGTATAGAAAATTTAACCATGGAAAATAATATAACATTTTCAACATATAATTGGACGAGAAAATATTATTTCTATTAAATCAAACAACAAGAGTACATAGGTGACAACCTCCTGTATCAACAACTTGTCGAAACCGAGAAACTAAGTCCCTCCACCTGGGCCTTCACCACTTCAATCCTCTACAAGGCAAGCTCACAAGTTATAGGAGTAATCGGGTTCCTCCTTCAAAATATAGGGAGATCTTGGGGAATGAACATAAGGAGATTTCAGACTTAAAGGACTAAGGTATGCAGACTCAAGGATGTAACATGAGGAAACATTTCTTGAGAGTGTACTTTCTCTCAATGTTTTCTTCTTCCTTTCAAAGCTTGTATATGGCTCAATTTATATCCTCCAAAGGGAATTGAAGGGTTGAATCAGAGCGTTTCCATCATATCAAAGGCCAAGGATCATGGATCCCACGACTTAGTATGGAAAATCCAAAATATTTTTAATTTTGAGCACAAAAATTGATGTACGCAAGTTGTAATGGAGCAACATGTGTATACACAAGTTGTATAATTGTATCTTGCGTATATCTACAAAATTTTGAATTTTTGACTTTTGACTGAGAAAAATGGGGAAAATGAGTCTGTAGAGGGAAAGGGTAGGCCACCAAAGAATGATGCATAGAGTGTGGAAACAATTTCCATAACAAAGTTCATCAAGTAGTTTGGATTTTCGACAACACCACACCCACAACCATACAACGCAGAGTGGTTTTTTCAAGGTCAATATCTATGCATCAACCATTAGTGTCACCTATCCTACGACATTAGTGTCATTTTTTTATATTTCCCCACTAGATGTAACACCCCTGGTTACCCCAGCTTGTAATTATTCATGATTAATGATTTCCATGCCATGGCATGAAAACGATGTAAATGTAGTATCGTTTAATTGTCACTACCAACATTTGACTATAGGGGTGAATCCTTGAGTATTGGCCATGATACCACTAGAGGAAAGATTGAGGGAACATAAAGAGGGGTTCATCATGCTAAGATGACCCAATCCTCCATGCTGAAATATTTGATTTGGAATAATAACCCTTAACTTGATCCCAAGGACAAATCAGTTAATGAGAAAATGACTCGTGGTTGAGAAACCAACCACCCCAATGGATCTACGCATGGAGGGATTGGTTGAGCCGATAGGAAACTATCATGAAAAGGCGTACCATTCCACAACCCTCGAGGTTGACTCGAGTTCCTTCTGACTGTTAGAATATTTAGACACTTAGGAGTTAGTTAAGATCTACTTGGTCTAATGTGTTGTTAGGTAAAAGTGTGTTTCTTAGTGTGTTTCTTTAGTATGCATTTTTAGTTAGGAAATCTGACGATCACGATATGTTCCCGACATAGAGTGATCTGACGGTTCATACTCTCCTCAATCTTAATGTCCATTGATCTTTGGCTTAACACCTGATTGGTCCATGATATCTATTTAAAGAGCATGGAGGGTCTTTTTTCGCATGATCGATTTTGAGAAAATCCTTTGTAAAATCTCTCTGTAATCTTTTTCTTTGCATTAATAAAACTGCTCCAAGTGACTGCGTTGGCTAGGGCCGTGGATGTTTCCCCGCAGGGGTTTTACCACGTGAAAACATCGGTGTGTTGATCTTTGATCTGGTTATGTGAGTGGTTACTGAAGGTGTTCGTCCTTTGTTGGAATACCTGTGTTTTCGAACATGGTATCAGAGCATGTTTGAAGACCYGCTCTTGTTGTAGATCGAGCTCGTGAAGCCGAGTTGTCTCATCTCCATTTTCTATCATTTTCGTACATTTCTGGGCTAAGAGGACTGTTACATTGCATCTGGAGTGATCATTTCAGTTAGGATCACTTTTCGTTTCACTAAAAAAGGTTTATGTTTTCCCAAGATATGACCATTATAGTAAGATCCGAAGGTATAAAGCTTGAATACACTTTTTTTTTGAATTTTTGCATAGTAGTATTTTGGTTTTGTTTTGGTTTTGTTTTATTTATTTCTGGGTTGCTACTCTTTTAGATCTACGTATTCTATTTTCCCAGCGCCCCGTGCGATCTTGGCAAATAAAAAATAGATAGGAAAATGTGCATCTTCTGGGTAAGCTAACCAAGATCTAACCCTTGTTGTCATCGAGAAGCGAAATTTTTTCCTTGTGTGAAAAGAGTTTTTTTTTAGTACAACAACAACAACAACAATCATCCTTCTAAACATTACAATATGTTTTGCTAGATCATTTGGTTAAAAGTTTCCTTATTAAGTAAGAGGTCTCGAGTTCAAGTCTCTCTT
>JASDQU010101347.1:119971-134132 GCA_032191745.1 Picea mariana | reverse complement strand
ATCTAACCCTTGTTGTCATCGAGAAGCGAAATTTTTTCCTTGTGTGAAAAGAGTTTTTTTTTAGTACAACAACAACAACAACAATCATCCTTCTAAACATTACAATATGTTTTGCTAGATCATTTGGTTAAAAGTTTCCTTATTAAGTAAGAGGTCTCGAGTTCAAGTCTCTCTTTTGTTACCTTTTTTGAAAAATTTCATGCTAAAATTGTAAAGTGTATTTCACTTCAAGTATAAAAGTGAATCACTATAAGTAGCTTTAATATTTTATTTTAGAGTTATTTATTTTGCATGCATCTTTTTTGTTATAAAGTGACTTCATTGTAAAAGTGATCCCCACTTCTCTTTATAAAAGTGGGTCACTTCATAAAGCAACTTACACAATCACGTGGTCATTTGGTTATCGATTATGCCTTTTTTTAAAAGGGCATAACTCTAACATCGGAAGTCCGTTTTCAGTGCCGTTTTTTTTTGAACCGCATAAATTTTTGAGCTCTTTCCATCCAGATCATTAGTTTCAGTTTTTATATCCACATTATAGGCATATTTAATATAGCTTCTACAATAACTGTCTTGCTTACCAGCAACAACTACTTCCAATGGAAATCTCATATGGAAGATTTATTAAGAAGTAAAGGCTTATACCGGATTACCTTGGGAAAGGAAAAAGCACCCACTGATGCTGATAAGAAAGCCAAGTGGGATAATAGGAATGAAGAAACGCGTGGACTAATTGGAATTTCCATCTCTCTTGATTTAAGGTACCACCTTCAAGATATTGATGACCCCCAAAAAGATTGGAACACGATTGAATCTGTGTTTGGTAAACTCGATATTATTCAAGCACAACAGTTAGAAAATCAAATATTGACCTTGAGTCCAAATGATTTTTCTTGCCTTGGAGACTATCTATCTAGGTTTAAAACACTCAGAATTTTATGTGAAGAATGTAAGATAAAGATGGAGAAAGAGTGTTGCATCTCTCTTATTCTTTCTAAGCTAGGTAGTGCATAGTCTGTGTTTGTATCTACCTTTTATGTCATGAGAGAGTCTCTAGCGGAAGAAGATTATGAAAAGCCCACTCTTGAGTCCTTTTGTGCTTCTTTGATTCGAGAGAAAGATAATCTTGTACAATTTGGAGTGATCAACACTGCAGGTCCATCCAACAAAGCCTTAGTTACCCAACAGAAAGATAAACCCAAGTATCCCAAGAAGAAACATCCTCGCTACAACAACAAACAACATAAGGGTCCCAAACCTGCTCAGACAACTTCAGCTCCCACTAATGACAAAGGAGAAAAATATAAAAGTAATAATACTAACAGACATTGCAACTTTTGTGATAAAGATGGTCATGATCAGTCCAAATGTTTCAAGAAAATGGCAGCTTTAGAAGCAACAATGAAGAAGCACAACATTTGTATTGACTCTACTTCTTCTTCTCACAGACATGCACTTTATGCTTATGGTTTCTCCTTCAATTCAAATTCTACTACTACTTCTTCTTCTTATGAATGGCTTATTGATTCAGGAGCATCTTATCATATGGCTAAGGATAAAGCCATATTTTCTTCTCTAAATGAATGTAACACCAAGAAAATATTTGTTGGTGATGATAGATCTCTTAGTGTTGTAGGATATGGAATAGTTCAAGTAGATAATGGTCATTTCAATGATGTATTATGTGTTCCAAGTCTTTCTTGTAACCTTCTATCAGTATATCAAATCACTCATTTAGGTGAAGGTAAAACTGTCAAGTTTCACCTCACCAAGTTGTAATCAATGATCTAAAAGATCCTAAGCATGTTCTGGCAAATGGAATTGTTGATGATAGTACCAGGTTGTACAAGTTTGACAACTTTGGGTCATCAGTTTTTTCATCTGTTTTTGTTGCTCATAGTGATGACTTGAGAAAACTTTGGAATGAGTGGTTTGGTCATCAAAACTATCGCTCATTGCAACAACTATGTAATCAACAGATGGTGACTAGTCTTCCTCTTGTTTCATGCAAAGATGGTGTTTGTGCCGGTTGTGTTCTCGACAAACATCATCGAGACAGTTTTGACAAACGTGCCTCTTGGCACGCCTCATGCCCTTTATAGCTTGTTGACAATGATATGTGTGGTCCACTTTCTTCTCCTTCCTTTTCTGGGTGCAAGTATTTCTTAACTTTCATTGATGATTTTTCCAGACATACTTGGGTTTACTTCTTAAAACTTAAGAGCGAAGTTTTTGACAAGTTTTTGGCCTACAAGGCTCTTGTAGAAAAGTAATCTGGACATCAAATTCAAAAGTTAAGAACAAATRATGGAGGTGAATATGTGAACAATAATTTTACAAGTTATTGCACTACACGGGGCATCCAAATGCAACACATTGTTCCATATACACCAMAACAAAATGGTGTTTTTGAACGAAAGAACCGCACATTAAAAGAAATGGCAAATTGTATGATCCAATCTAAGGGATTAAGTCTAAAGTATTGGGCGGAAGCGATCAACTGAGAAAATTACATAGTCAATCGCACTCCCACAAAGGCTCTTAAAAATATAACACCGGAAGAAGCTTGGACTAAAATTAAACTAGATGTAAGTCACTTCCGTGTATTTGGCAATATAGCATGGGCTCACATTCCTGATGAGAAAAGGAAAGCATTGCAGCCTAAAAGTGAGAAGTGTATATTTGTTGGTTATTTTGAAGATGTCAAAGGTTATAGGCTTCTTCAACCACATTGTAATGAAATTATTCTTAGAAGAGATGTTAAATTTGATGAAAATATCTTGGCCCGTGAGCCTAATTTGGAGGTTGTGTCTTCTTCGGCTTGCGAGCCATCTTTGGCGTTTGTGCCTTTGTCTATTCCTATTCTGGTTTCTTCTTCAGATGATGAAAGTGAGGATGATAATCCAACTTTTCATGCTGACATTCCTCTAGATGAGTCCTTTGAACCTGAACAAGAACCAGTTCCACTACTTCCTAGATGGGTCCGTTTAACACGAGTAGCAACTGGTGATCTTGTCGGTGATCCTTCATATCAGCATTGAACACATTCACAGTTCCAGCGAGCATCTTCTTTTCTAACTCAAGTTTCAGAGACTCGTGATCCAAAGACATTTGCAGAAGCTTCAGTTCATCCAGATTGGGATACAACAATGAATGAAGAGTATCGTTCTTTAATGGAAAAAAATACTTGGGATCTTGTACCTCTTCCAAAAGGAAGAAAACTTGTCAGATGTAAATGGGTCTACAGAACTAAGTATGCATCAGATGCAAGTTTTGAAAGACACAAGGCTCGGTTAGTTGCCAAAGGATTTTCCGAAGTTGAAGGAATTGACCATAACGAAACCTTTTCCCCTGTAGCCAAAATGAATTCCATCCACCTTGTTCTTTCCCTTGCCACCTCACATAAATGGGAGGTCCATCAGATGGATGTTAAATCTTCCTTCTTGCATGGTGATTTGAAAGAATAAATCTACATGGAACAACCTTCTCGATATGTACAGATTGACTCTAGTCTTGTTTGTTTCCTCAAGAAATATCTTTATGGTCTCAAGCAAGCTCCTCGAGCTTGGTATGCCAAAATGGACAACTTTCTTATTGCCACTGGATTCTCTAGATGTCATTCTGATCCTAATGTCTATACCAAGAAAGTAGGAAGCCATATCATAATCCTTGTCCTTTATGTTGATGACCTTATCCTTACTGGTAGTGACCCAAAACTTTTAAACCATGTGAAAACCAGCCTTAAGATCAAATTTGAAATGACCGACTTAGGATTTTTGCACTATTTCCTTGGCCTCCAAGTTTTGCAAACCAATGAAGGAATTTTTCTTTCCCAGTCTAAGTATGCTTGTGACCTTCTTCATCGCTTTCACATGGATGATTATAAACCAACCCCTTCTCCCTTCCAGTCTGGAGTCAAGCTTACTACCACCTGTACTTCTCCTGAAGTTGATGCCACCCTGTACCATCAGTTAGTTGGTAGCCTCTTATACTTGACTCATACCCATCCTGATATTTCCTTTGTTGTTGGTCTTGTTGCCCGGTATATAAAAACACCCCATGAAAGCCATTGGAAAGCGGCTAAAAGGATACTTCTCTATGTCCATGGTACAGTTTAGTTTGGGATACATTACAGTTCAGGGGGGACTCCTTTATTGGTTGGTTTCACTCATTCAGATTGGGTCGACGACCCTGATGATGGAAGTCTACTACAGGTTATGTTTTCAGCCTTGGTTCAGGACCTGTCACTTGGCTCTAATGCCTCCTTCCTTCTCCTATTGTGTCACTATTTAAAATCCTTCAATCTTATCCAAGGTTGTTCTTAAGGGGGGATGTTAGGATATTTAGACACTTAGGACTTAGTTAAGATATACTTGGTCTAATGTGTCGTTAGGTAAAAGTGTGTTTCTTAGTGTGTTTCTTTAGTATGCATTTGTAGTTAGGAAATCTGATGGTCACGATATGTTCCCGACATAGAGTGATCTAACGATTCATACTCTCCTCGATCTTAACGGCCATTGATATGTGGCTTAACACCTGATTGGTCCATGATCTCTATTTAAAGAGCATGGAGGGTCATTTGTTGCATGATCGATTGTGAGAAACTCTCTTGTAAAATCTCTCTGTAATATTTTTCTTTGCATTAATAAAGCTGCTCCAAGTGGTCACGTTGGCTGGGGTCGTGGATGTTTCCCCATAGGGGTTTTACCACGTGAAAAAATCAGTGTGTTGATCTTTGATTTGGTTATGTGAGTGGTTACTGAAGGTGTTCATCCTCTGTTGGAATACCTGTGTTTTCGAACACTAACTTGGTAGTGTACACTTATAGACTTTTCCCTTGTTTCAGCTGGTAATAATGCCACTAAATTATTTGTTCATCTTCAAACCCAAGAGGGTAAAAATAGGACATGGAGATGTCTTTGAATACCTCCCACTTAGTTATTAATGGGTTTTCTCCTAACCTAAGGGTCTTGTTGTGGATCTACCTCAAATTTTTCACATGGCCTTCGAGTTTCAATCAAGTAAAATCTATTTTATACTCCTCTTCTACATTATGCACACTAAAATAAGCTTTTGATTGTTGTAACCAATTATTCAACTTAATTGTATCTACCTAAGTTTCATGGGGCTTTACATTCACCTTCTCTTCTATTTTAAATAAGATCTTAAAAGATTGGCTATTGGAGGACCCTTTTCTAAGAAACAGTTCTTCCTTCTATTTATGCACCTCCTCATGATATTTTGGTTTCTCATGAGAGCCAGGTTTCTCTAAAGAGGGATAATATTTTTCTATGAGAAATCATGAGGATGACCATTCTCATGGAAATATCGACTACTTAATCTTTGAAATTGACAAAAAAAAAATCCCTTCATCTACAGGTCTCTCCAAGTGACCTTCTTCCCTTTTCGAGGATTGCAACTTCTTCTTAATCTTTAATGTGTTGATATCAAGATAGTCAAGGTACAAATCTCTCATAACCTTGGATTTTTTGAGTTGTATAAGAATATATTGTACTCAAAGAACAAAAATCCCAAATACACCTACTTTGATACCAATATGATCTATAAACTACCTTCAATATTCTAATGGTTGGCACACCAAAAAAAATCTAAATGAGGCTATGTTGAATTCGACAACTATATTTTTGTATTTTTAACAATTTAACATAAATAAAAACACACTATTTAGATTCTTTAACAACTATGACATATGAAATAGAGTGCAATAGCAAAGGCACAAAATGGAACAAAAACATTTATCCTGGAAACCCATAAGTCAAAACCAACATTCAAATGAAGGACCATCTGTTCCATCTTCTTATATTAGGGAGATGAAAATATAGATTAGAAATATTTCCATGATTAGTATGAAGCTATGAGACATTATGGTCTTCAATATCTCTCTACAATATCTTTTATCTCTCTACTATATTAGCCTCATCCCCGCACTTTTGCTCAAACTATAGAACAACAAGTGATTCGAGAAAAAATGCACCCTTTCCCCCATTCTTCCGATAGCTAGAACTAAGGTTAGGTTTAGGGTTTATAAACCCTCTTGGAGCCTCTATGATGCTTCTAGAAGTGTCTCATGGTTTCCCAATTGATACTAAATCCCCATATTCGAATTATGGTGCCCTAACATGGTCGTGATTTGAACATCTAAAAAAAAATTATACCTTTAACTTGTCGATGTCATAAATTTTTGCACGAAAAATATGACAAAAGTTAATGATTTAAATTTGACAACAACAACCTCATTTATACACCATTTATAAGACATATTAAATTCTAATATCTCCCATTTACAACATAAAAAAATTCATACAATACCTTAAATCCGTTTTGAATCCTTCATCTATATCACAATATTTATATGACATATATCACATAAAATCCAAAAATTTATAATATAATAACTTAAAGACAATACTAGAAAATGAACCATGAAAAGACACAATAGTGTACACCATGTGCACATAGGATAAAAGAAAAGACAATTTTCATCCCCATAAATTTGGAATGCATTATCCACGCCACCATAAGAATAAAGGACAATTTTAATCCTTCTAAATTACGTATGCATTATGGAGAGAACGACGGAAATTGTACTAAAATGCAATAAATCCCCATAGGATTAAAATCTTCATGTCACACACTCTCAAAGTCTGCTTATACTAAAAGCTGATATGAGCAGTACTCTAAGAGGTTTATGTGCTTGATTTGACTTAGGTGCTCGATTCGTCCATATCCTCCGTGGTTAAAAAGGTGACATGACCACAAACGACAAGTGAGTATTCATGCATGTCCTCCATAGTTGAAAAGGTGACATGACCACAAACTCCAAGGAGGAAAAATAATTCAGAATACTTCATTGTAAATCAGCTACATATATCATCTTCCATAGTTAAAAGGTGATATGACCATAAAATACCAAGGTTAAAAATATTTTAACATTCTAGTTCCTTTTGCATGAATGCATATATCACCTTGTGAGACTTTTATATCACTAAGGATACAAAATATTTTAAAATTGTACTTTCTTGCATATTTCACATTGTGAGACTTTTATATCAATCAGGATAAGAAATATTTTAACATTGTACTTTCTTGTGTATCAAGTTGAAACGGACTTCAACTCATTTACAATAGAGTTAAAAAAGGCGAGGGTCTCACTTCATGAGGGTTATACTTATTCTCTCATTTGGACGGGGGCTGACCTCTCAGGAAACTTCATCGTTAAAAATTGCTATGCTACTATCCGTTCGATTCTGAACCTTTCGATATGGCAAAGATGGAAGATAAAATTATGGAAATGGAGTGTCCCATTGAAGATCACATTATTCTTCTCGCTGGCGTTGGAGGGTAGATTGTTAACTTGGGACAAATTACAATCGAAAGGGTGGAATGTGCCGAGCATTTGTCTCCTGTGCAATCAACATTCCAAAGATACTCCCCATCTTTTTATACATTGTTTGTTTTCCGCTTCTGTTTAGGATAAGTGTGTGCAGCTTCGAAAATTAAATTACACTTGGACTGGTGTTTCCCTTAGTCATTGCATGGACGAATGGTATGGGAATAAGGCATTGTAAAAAAGAATACCGGCGCTAGTTTGCTGGAATATTTGGCTCAAACACAACAACTTAATATTTGAAGGTAAAGGGCCATCTGCATGGGTTGTAGTCCACAAGACATTAAGTACGCTCGGGAACCTGTCCATTGGTACAAAATCACTAAGACAATGTTTAAGAGTGAATTCAATCATCAGGTTAAATGGTTATTTAATGGATTTCTTTGACGGTGCTTCGGTGGAGAGAGGCACTAATTGTGGGGCAAGTGGCACCATTATTTGCAGAGATTTGACTGAATACAGGTGGCACTTCAATGGCGGAGCTGGAACAAACACTAAAGCTGAATTGTTGGGTGCTTGGGCTTCCCTTTTCATTGCAAAGCAGTTAGAAATTCAATATATTCAGTTGATAGGCGACTCCAAGGTAGTAATTGATTGGCTCAATAAAAAAGGAAATATTCAAGTTATAAATATTGAAGGCTGGAAAGGCAAGATTAGGGAGCTAATTTCATCATTCAGAGGTATATATTTCCAACATATCTTCAGAGAGGCTAATGTGGAGGCGAACAAATTGTCAAAACAAGCATTATCGACTTCATTTGGTAGACTAATATATACTTCCTGGGATGGAGAGAATGCTGGAACAGTTCATCATTTTGACATTTTTTAATGCTTCATCAGCCCCCACTTGTTTTTGTATTTTTTGTTTTTGTTTCCACATTGATACAAAGTAACATTTCTCTCTTGGAGAGCAATATTTAGGGTGTGTCTCTTCTAGTTTGACAGTGAACCATTGAAAGGTAATGTAATTGTATATGAAGGCAATTATGTAGGACTAGGATGGTATCAGTAAATTTCTGTAATCGTAAAAATTATATATTAATATAATTTGTGCAAATTTTCTACTGGAAAAAAATGCATGAGTGCATATATCACATTGTGAGGGTTTTATATTACTTTGGGTATCAAGTGCGTAAGTGCATATATCACCTTGTGAGGCTTTTATATTACTATGTGGAGATAAGTGCATATATCACCTTGTTAGGCTTTTATATTACTTTGTGGAGATATGGTAAGCACTGGTCAGGTTCAGTCTTGATGAGTTGAATGGTTTTTTTTTAATTGTATGTTGAAAGATATATTTTCATTCAAATCTTCTATGAAGAAAATTTGTAAAAACAATTGTATTTCAATTGACAAGAGTAAACTAAATATACATTTCAAATAAAAATTATTTTAAATAAAATTTTGATGTTTCAGTTTTTTAAGATGTTAAAAAGTTAGCAAACTACCCAATAGATAAGTTGTAACTTCAATAGAGAAAAACAATAATTATACTTTGTAATTTCAAATGAAATCCTTTTATAGGTTATATGGATATTATAAATTAAAAATAAAAATCATAAACACCAAGCCATACTTCATTTCTTTGGAGGAGTTTGAGAGTGTTTTAAATGACAATGTAAATCTTTAGACTCGATTTTAGAATCAAACCTTTTTGTAGACATCCATATAAGAGAGGATTTGTTCTACGTATCCATATGATAAGTGAACATTACAACTTAGAGCCTTGTATCAGTCTCCATACATTTTTGGCTACAAGGACCTTTGAGAAAAGGGATGTGTTCTTAAGGCCCCATCCACATTGAGATTTCAGTACATCAAATTTCTTCCAAGAGGCTAGAGCCATTCCTTTCTTTTTACCTCCCTAGACCATATCAACTTGAATATCTTAACTATCTTATTTTTCTTGTTCTCCTTTTAGAATCCATGCCAAGGAAATCCAATATAAAGGGGTAGCTCATGGGACCAATTTGACAAGAACCAATCGCCCTCCTATGGAGATCCATCAATTCCATGATGTTTTGAGTTTTTCCTTTACCTTGGCTATTGATACCAACTTTCTTTCAAATGAAATATGAGGTATTTTGAGTCCTCATTTGTTGCGAGTATCTAAAAATGAAATACTAGGGAAAACAAAAAAAAAATTGTTCTCTGAGAGTCCGAAGATTATTGACTTGTTAATGTTAGGCTTCATAACTATTATTTCAAAGAAGAGATTGATGATCTCTCTAAGATTTTATAACATCATTCTTGTTCCTTCATAGAAGATTAAAATTTCTCAATGAGTAATTGGGTGACATAGTAGGAAGTACCAACATTTATACCTTTGATGTTTCCATTTTAATAGATATACTAATACCTCATTCAACAATGACGAACAAGAGGAAGAGAGGATGTCCTTGTCTAATTCTTATTTTAGACATAAAAAATGAAGAGGCAACACCATTGATTATGATTGTAAAAGAAAATGAGCTAATACAAGTCATTACCGAACTAACAAAGCCATCGTAGAGACCAAAGATGAAAAATGATGAGTCTAATGAAAAGCCAAATAACCCTATCAAATCTTTGGAAAGGTGCACCTGTAGGGATATGTATTTTAGGATCCTAGACTTGATTGAGTAGACTTCCTCCTGTGCTAACCCAATTTCCTTGTGAATTTTCCTCCCTTTCATAAATCCAAAGTGCTCATTTAATCCAAATCTAATGAAAGAGAATTCCTTCCATCCTCTTGGCTATGATAAATATGCCTAAAGTTCTCAAAGATAGCTAGATTATCTATCTTTGGAATAAGGATAATAAGGAAGTATTAAAAGATCTTAATACCTTCCTAGAGAAGAAATACCTTCCCAGAGAAGAGTAGAGCAAGGATTCAAAAATAAGATACATGATAGATTTTGTCCTCATATTCTTCTGAAACTTGTAGCTCTCTGCAACCTTACCTCATTGTTGGGATTTCAAAGAGAAAAATATATAAATCACAACACTAGAAATAAACTAAGAAATAACACATTCATAAGACATAAAGATTTTATGTGGTAAAACCGTGACACTTCATCAAGGAAACATCCACGGGACAAGGTATCAATAACTTATTATTAAATAGTTTTATAAGTTACAAATGCCTCTTCACACTTCATGGATATATACAACATAGGTTAGATTATTACATCAATTAAAAAAATTTCTTTGGTTACACCAGTTCACGAATTTCCCGTGTTATATGAACTACCAAATATTTACCATAAGTAAATTTGTATTATTACCATAGCTAATTGTTGTCATAATTCCAACAATCTCAACCTTGACAACATTGACCTGACACCTTGCCAAAGCCCAGTCATCACCTCTTTTGCAAGACAAGAGAAGCTAGACACCACTGTAGTTTCTCTAATAATGTCGGTTTCATGAACATGTCTGCATAGTTTGTTCTAGTATGGACCCCTCCACCTCCATCAGTAACATATCCTTTAAAATTATGTTTTGTCCCATTTTGATACATTGGATAGTTAGTCAAATGCACAACGCTTTGACCAACACAAAACACCATATCCCATACTTGTTCAAACTAACCCAATAGATCCTTGAATTCATGTGAGACATAACATGAGGTGGGTATCCTCTTGTCCAAATATCATGAATCAACATAACCACAAACTAAATCATGCAACCACTGCAGGTGATACTTGTGCTTTTGTGCTTATAAGATACTGAAGCACGCATTATCATGGTCTTCACCTGGTTTTTCCATGTGTCCATTGACAACACCAACTGCATGTGAAATAATTGAAAATTTCATCTCAAACATCAATCTTCCTACTATATTAGCATGTGGTACACGAGACACAACTTTTTATTCCGTACTACCGGGACAACTTGAGGAAAGCTTACAATGGAAAGCTAAAGGGATATTTATCGATCTCTTAATGTTCATATTGAGCATCATCAATATATTCTCCATATAGTTTTGTTGTGATAACCACACAACTTACCATTTTTCCCATCTATTTGTATTTTTATGCCTAAGATTTTTTTTATTACTCCTAGATCCTTCATTTGAAACATCTTGGCCAGTAGACTTTAACTTGTTGATCCAAACCATACTTTGGATTGCAACAAGAATATCATCAACATATCACATCAAGATAATGAATATGCCAATAAACACAATGATCATACTCACCTCTTAAAAATAATTTGGCTCACTGTGAAGAAATAAAAGATCTTGTACCATTTCCATCTTATACCACTCCCTCATTACCTTAGGCATTACATTGATTTCTTGAGTTCACCAACAATCTCTCTTTATGATCGGGCAAAACTTCTAATTGTACACATCTCCGTTAATGATTACTTTGTGGGAAGTAGGATCCCACAATCTCCATCCCTTATCTCTATCACTATAACCAACATAAATACACTTCTTTGACCGAATCCAGCCAAACTAGCCTAAGTGAACCTGTCTTGCTCACCTCGAGGTACCTTACGATAGTCTCAATGATCCACTTTGACATGAACATCCCCTTGATTTGATCTCGTCAAGTCGGTCTAGTAAGAATTCATTGCTCACCTCAAGGCTCATTTACAATGGAGTTCACCAAACCTTTGAATAGGTTTCATTTCATGAAATCCATGTGCACCATATCAGAGGCTACCAAAACCATCCAGCATGGGCTACCTCTAGATTTTATTGATGATTTACCAAGGGTATACATGCTAACAAATATCTCATTTTAAGTTTCCACAATTAGAAGTTAATTTTACCATTATTTTTTTTCAACCTCCAATTTAGCAATATATATATATATATATATATATTCACAAAAAGAGAGAATGTGGAATCCACGAGATGTACTTTGAAATTAGCTTTGTAGACTTCACAATAAATAAAATATATATATTTTTCCAAAAAACTTCAAACTAATTCAATCTTTATATATTTATATATAGATATATATATTTCTCAATCTTTATATATTTATATATAGATATATATATTTCTCTTAAAAAAATAAAGGGGCAAACATATATTTATAGATTTTTTTTTAACTTCTTACCTTCACCTTTTCCAATCTCCATTGCCTTCACAAGGGTTTTCAAAGTGTTAGTGTCTCTTCTAGAAAAAATGGTGTCTCTTCTAGAAAAAATGGGGCGACTCTTTACAGATCAATTCAAGCGAACAACCCTTTATTGGATTCTTCCTCGTCTCTCTGCAAGTGGGAAACATCTGCCTCTCGGCCTCCCCCTCTCTTGGGGATCTCAACTCATCCACAAAACCAACAACCAATCTTTGATATACTTCTCAATCACCTCCTTCACATTCACTCTAATACCACTTTTGGAATTCATTTTCTCTAATACCACTTTTGAGATTTGAAAGAGAAAAATATATAAAGCACAACACTAGATATAAACTAAAAAAGCACACATTCAGAGTTCATAGAGATTTTAAGTATGACACAAGAAAACATTGTAAGGTATAAGAACTTATTATTCAAATAGGTTTATAAGTTACCAATGCCTCAATACAATATAGGGTAAATCATGGGGTAAATCATTACATCAGTTCAATAACTTGATTTGGTTACCTCCTTATACAAATTACCAAATAATATTTACTATAAGTAATTTTGTATTAATACCATAGTTAATTGTTGTCATAATTCCAACACTCACCGTTATACATCTAACGTTTTTACTTGGTTCTTTTCCTCACAACTATTATGAAACTGACAAAGAGATATACAGATCCAGATTGAAGCAGCTTCAATCATGAAATTATAGCTTCATACGAAGAAATGTAGCCCATCTTGTTGCAAGTTCTGAAAATAATTTTTTTCTTGCTCTAGATGTTTGTTTGGTTTAAAAAGGCTGAAGGAATTTTTTTATATAAAATAGTTTTAATACAAGGCATTACTAATTTCTTATATATAAAAGTTTCAATGCATAAAGCATTACTAATTTTTATAATATGGTTTAACAAATACCTCAATCTATTTATAGTTAACGCGTGCACTGGACTCTGATCATCTTTCATCTTATGTTCTATTAAGAAAGGGTGAAGTAAAATGGGTGACCTGAAGAACTGTTGTGATTTGACGGAGCTGTATGTCAATATGATGGAGGAAATATTGTCTCGGCTGCCACTGGAATCTTTGTGTAATTTCGTAGTGAGTCTAGAAATGAAATGCCTTTCTCTCGTCAAAAAAATTTACAACTCATAAATGGGCAAAGAAATCCCTTAATAGGGACCCATGGTTGGTTGTTGTGCAAATTATCAGTTCCTGATTGGCTTTTTCAATCAGACATGTAAGGAAAATTCCTCCATCTCCCTGTCTTTTGCAATCAGACATGTAAGGAAATTTATTATAACTCCACTTGAATATAACCAACCATTTGACTCTCTCATGTAAATATCTAATTAGTTAGTTTCCATGTCCCTAATACCACTAATGTTAGTTTGTATTTAGTGTTAATGGAGATGTAGTATTTACCATACTAAGTTATAGTGGAATGTATTTATGACCTTTTCCATTTTTAGATAATCTTTTTTAATTAGTATGGGGATACTTTTTTATTTCTCTTTTTCATTTTCACATTAGACATCTCAATCTTTCTTTCTAATTAGTTAGTTTCTTTTGGAAAATTGATTGTCATTGATGTCACCGTTAGAGGAAGTCTAGAAGTCTCTAGAAGTATTGGGTATAATTGAAGAAGACTAAAAAGTAGTCCTCTTATGGCGTAGCTTTA
>JASDQU010101346.1:467571-480623 GCA_032191745.1 Picea mariana | reverse complement strand
ATTTATTTATAATATATGAGAGTTATAATAAATAATAATAAAATAATATCATTTATTTATAATATATGAGAGTTATAATAAATAATAATAAAATAAGAGTATTTAATATTGAAGAAATAGAATAACAAGAAAATAATAAGATACATAATAAAGTATACATATATTGTTATATTAAGTAATGATTAATTTTAATATACATATTTTTTATTTTTTTGTTTTATTTTTAATTATTAGTTTTTCATAGTTTTTATAGGAAAAAAGAGTTTGATTTTGAAGATAATTAAAAATTTTAATTTAAGATATTGAAATGAAGGTCATATTTGATAAGTTTTTCTCTTTATTATTAATAATTGCTTTCTTCAATTTTGTAGGTTCTTTACAATTTGATTGGTATTTTATTACATGATTTTGATTTTAGTATATTTTATATATTTTAATATTGTAATGGTTTTAATGAAATTTGTGTAAACATTTCATTTTTTTAACTTTTTYAAGRAAATCTAATAAATCAATTCAATTAAAACATTGAATCATTTTTCACAATATTATAATTAAAAGTAACATACCATATTGTTTTTCATGATGTCATTATCAAAATTAATRTACCTATTTAATTCTACTAAATTATTTTTCAAATAATTACAATTTGCAATATCATAATCATAATTATCAAAAAAAWTTATATTATTTGTGAATTACAATTCTCAATACTAAGTTAAATGACTAATTTACAATGTAATTCTAGAATTTAAAGAATTAATATTTATTAAATTACAATTCCCAATTCTAAGTTAAATGACTATCTTACAATGTGATTCTAAAATTTAAAGGATTAAGATTTATTAAGTGACTACATTACAATTTGGCTAGGCTCATGCTTGAGTATCTCTCCATCCTTTTTGTTATTATTGTTTTATAAATTCTTTTTTCTTTATTGTAATATTTTATTTTAATTTCATGTTTTTAAGTATTAAATATTTTATTTTTTCATACTTTTATGTTTTTTAAGTATATAAATTTTAAATATTTTTTTTAAGTTTATATATATATATATATATATACTACTTTAATATTATTTAGAATTTTAATTAATTATTTAATTAAATATTTTTATAAAAAAAATAAAATAAAATTTATAAAAATGTAATATTTTTAAAATACAATACTTAAAAAAATTATCCCAAAAATTTGATAAATATTATTATATATATAATTATTTAAAAGTTATTAAATATCATTTATAATATATGAGAATTATAAAAGATAATAATACCATAACAATAATTAATATTGAAAAATTGAATAATAAAACACATAACAAAATATACATATATAACAAAATTAAATATAAATATGTTGTTCTATTCTTAAATATTTGATAATTATTATTAGATATATTAGATTATTTAAAAAAATTTAAATATCATTTATAATATATGATAATTATAATAAATAATAATAAAATAACAATATTTAATATTTAAAAATTGAATAATAACAAAATATACATATATTGTTATTATTATATATATTAGATTATTTAAAAATTATTAAATATCATTTATAATATATGAGAATTATAATAAAATAATAATATTTAATATTGGAAAAAATGAATAATAACAAAATAATAAAACACCAAAAAAATATACATATATTGTTATATTAGAGAATGATTAATTTTAATATACTATTTTTTTTATTTTTTAAAAAGGATGTTGATTTTGAAGATAATTAAAAACTTTAATTTAAGATATTGGAATAAAGGTTATACTTGATATTTTTTTTACTTTTAGTTATTAATAATTGCTTTTTCCAATTTTATAAGTTTCTTACAATTTTAGTGATATTCTATTACAAAGACAACTTTTTAATACTAGGTTTCAAGTCATTACAACTTACTCATTATGAAAATTGAATTCAAGTGGAGAGGAGAACATTCATTCCTCACAACCATCCAAACTACACCCAATTAATAGATTTTCCTTTTAATAAAAGTTAACTACTTTAATATTATTTAAAATATTAAAAATATGTTCTTCTAATAGAGTAATAGAGTATTAGAGTATTAGTACACACTTAACGAATGTCCATTCGCAAATTGAATTCTCTACGAACTCATAATCCAATATCATCTTCTCCCATCAAGATTATCTCCCCCATCCCATCCTGTGTTTAATGGCGATCAATTGTTCCAAATATGAGGTGTTGGCCCAAAGTATAGGTGACTAGACGGGCAGTTATACTCAAAGGGTTTGGTCCAAAGTTAATAGGGTTAGAGGTAAGGTCCAGTTAGTCATACTTAGAGGATTTGGTTCAAAGTTAATATGGTTAAAGGTAAAGTCATAGTATCAGGTTTGAAATTTCAAATTTACCTTACTTGTCAAGTGAAATTTTGTAAATTTGTTAATGCTTATTTGTTTTTTATGATGGCTAATTTATGTTTTTGGCAGACTCATGGATCGTACCCCTGAGTTGCATTGTGAGATTCCTTCCTCTCGCAATGCCTCGCGTACAGGAGTACGAACGAGTTTGCAGAGGAAAGGGTTCTCGTTGGAAAAGGAGAACCCAACAAGACAACTTGGCACAATCATCGTGATTCCGGGAGGGAGACATAATCTCAATCGACTCAACATTCTATCTTGAATGATTATCAAGGTTTTCAACCAATGGAGAAGGCGGTTCCGGGGGACGAGTTCTCGTGGGGTTGTTGGATTGAATGGAAAGAGGACGCATTCGTCTCCAAAAATGAAATCCTCCATCTAAACATCCTTAGCACTCACGTGGGCACGGTCTCTCCTTTGGAAAATATAGCTCATTATGAAAATGTTGAGACAATGAAGAACGACCGCCCTTCTTCCTTGACCAAGAATCCTTATCCTATGAATGACCATCATCACACCACGATGTATAATAGTCACATAACCGAGGATTATATATATTTAATCTATGAAGTAAGAAGTGAGGTTGCATATTTGAAGTACGGAATAGAGGACTTGGACCACACGATTAATCTGTTGTTGGTTCTTTGTTCTCATCGCTAACAACCTTGGGTTCTTGAGAATATGGCATCCCAGGTAGCTGCCAACCTGGCTATGCCCATTACTCTACGGTCAGGTCACCTACATTTTCAGCATGAAGATAGTGGGTGTTTCTGAGATGAAAGCTCTACTCAACATTGTCTGCATGGTTTCATGTTTTCTTCTTGTTTGGATGTTTTATATTTTGTTTATAGTTTGCTAGAGGTTTAGTGAAATAGAAGAAAACATAAATGGGAGAGGGAGAGTAGATTTAATTACACTGAGTAAAATTGTTCCTTAGCACTCTATTAAACAATAAAATAGAGTACATATTAATATAAAACTTTTGTTTTAAGATAGAAGAATTATCTTGATTTCAAGATATTTTTTGGTTGAGAAAATATATTAACTTCATTTTAATTTAGGAGGTTAACAAGTTGGAGAGAATATCTCAAACCAACTATACCTCAACAATTTCCAAAATTTTTGAGAATGTTTATGTTGTGTATAAGGTTTTGAAACGTCCAACATTTCAAGTGGATGCTCGAGCTCAAATATAGTGAAAAATATACAAAACTATCTATTTAAAAAAGAGAAAACAAAAATATTGATTTAATTAGAATTTGGAAAAAAAATAGTAGAAATAATGAAAATTCCACATGATGTTACAAAAGTAAAATTAATAATTAATTAAAAAAAAATTAATAGTTAAGGAGAAATAGAAATGGATCAATAAAATTTAACAAAAACGTATTTGGATGGGTTAAAATGAAAGAGGGAAAGGTTGATGGCGTAGAATACTAATTAATGATGATCATCATGTATTATAATTATAATATGATGAATGGGAAGATATGATTTAATAATATAAATATAAAGATGAAAGAGTGAAACGTTGATGGTGTAGATTTACAATTAATTGTGATTATAATATGATATAACATTGTAGTGTAATAGTGTATTATTTTATATTATTATAATATAATATGTTATGAGAATAAGAAAGATAGGTTTAATAATAAATTTATGGTGAAGAAAATTATTAAAAGGATAAAGAGGGATATTATTACAATTTAATTTAATATATTATAGAGAATAAAATAAAAAGGTAAAAATGGATTAAATGAGAATATCCAATATAAAGGGAAATAAATGTTTTAAATATATAAAGGTGGTAAAGGAGATTACTAGAATGATAAATAATAATAATAATATGATACAATATATTATAGAATCAAAAGGTAAAGATCTAAGGGGAGTTAAATTAGAATAAATGTAGGGTTTAAGATGAGGAAAGAGAAGGATATTGTTGAAAATGGAGGAATTCAAAATGTAGCGAGAAATCATAGTAATGGGGAAAGTAAATTGAGGGAAAGGAGAGAGGGAAGGGGTAGAGACTTCACAAAGGAGGCCTAATGATCAAGCAGGTGAATTGTACGTTTCTGATATTGGCTAACTTTGTAGTCATCTTTGCGATTAAAATTATTGGAATGTTTATTTATTTTAAGAGCTTCCTGAATGAGACTAGAGGAGTAATAAGAGGATGAGGATAATATTTGTGTTTGATCGAAGCAGATGAGATGTTTGAAATTGGAGGAGTGTTCGATGATAGTTGATTTGGAAATTGAGTTGTGGTTAGTATCAACTATATGTTCTTTGAGGCGGGCTTGGAAGAATATATCATTTTGACCTATATAAGATTTTCCACCTGAGCAAGGGATTTGGTAGACCCCTTGTGCCCACATCAAGTCAAATTTATCTTTAGTTGTTCGAAGGAGTTTTTTAAGGGTTTGATAAGGTTTGAAAAAGGTTTTGATATTCTTCTTAGTAAAAAAAATTGAGATAAGATTTGTGGTCCCTTGGATGTAGGGCAGTGACATGAGAGCATGGGGATGGGAGGAGGATGAGGTTGAAACTGCCTTAGGTTTGTTGACAGAGAAAAAATGTTGGTTGATTTGGAAGAGAGAGTATCCATTGGATAGGAGGGACTTAGTTCAGTGGGATTTTTCATTCTCAAGGAATTGGGGGGTAGAAATGCGATGGGAACGAGTAATAAAAGTTTATAAGAAAATGACTTTTTGAGCCGAATGGTGGTGGGAGCTAGGATTGAGGTACCTATCGGTATGAGTCTTTTTCCTATAAACCTAGTGGTTGAGGGAGTCGTCAGGAAGGTGAGAAATAAGGACATCAAAAAAAGGAATGCAGTTCTCCTTTTGGGTTTCCATAGTGAATTGTATGTGAGGGGAGAGGCTATTAAGGTGGTTGAAAAATGAAATTAGGTTGGGATGTCCATAAGGCTAGATAAAAAAAAGTGTCATCTACGAACCTAAACCAACATTTGGGTTTGAGAGGGAAGTTGTTCAAGGATGAAGACTCAAATTCTTCCATAAATATATTAGAGACAACCGGCGATAACGAAGATCCCGTGGATGTACTTTTGGTTTGTTCATAGAAAACAACTTTAAAGGTGAATAAGGTAGAGGAGAGACCCATTTTAATTAGGTTAAAGGTTTCAGGATCAAAACGTTTTGAGATCAAGGTGAGTTCTTCAGAGACTAAGATTTTGGTAAAAAGAGAAATGACATCGAAGTTGACCATGATGTCTTGTTCATCAATGTGAAGATTTATAGTTTTAAGAATAAAATCAGTGAAATATTTAATAATAGATGAGGTTTTTCTAGAGAAGGTTTGAAGTTTATTTGTAAGGAAGTGGGGAAGGGCATGGGTGGGGGCTCCAATGGATTTGACAAGTTGAGTTTAGGTGGTTTTTCTCTCCATAGGATCCTTCCGCACTCTTTCATAATTTCTTTATCTTCATGAGTGGGGAGGTTGTGGGTAATGGATTCTATGGCAGAGATGATGTGTTCTACTGGAATGTGATTAGGAGTAAGGGAAAAGTTAAATCCTTTTTTGAGAACATGGAGGGTGGGAGGATAAATTTAAAGTGATGAAATATTTTTTTCGGTGGATGGACAAGGCCTGGAAGAAAAGACCAAATGGGAAATAATATTGGGAAGATTTCCCTTAGGGTTTAAACAATGGATGATATTATTGGATATGGAGGGTATCTTAACACTAAGTCTCTGGGATGATTTAGGGTTGGGACTAGACGGTATTGAAGAGGAGGATCTGGGTTGATTTTCATGAAAGGAGATTGAAAATTTGGACGAATTAAAATTGAAAGGGATAGGGTATTGTAATAGTGTATTATCCGATATTATTATGAATCCCCTATTATGGAAAGGGTTAGGGTATTGTAATAGTGTATTATCATTGATTTCAATACACTATTATGATACCCTATATTATAATACACTACTATAATAGTGTAATAGTTTATTAGTGTATGATAATATAGGCTAGTGTAATAGTGTATTATAATATATTATTACTACCCTATATTACGATGCATTACTACTGTATTGTTAGAATACTGAGAGGGGGGGGTGAATTAGTATTAGTAATTTTATCCTTTTTAACCACAGTATATAAAATTCAACTTAATCAACAATATATCATCAATGTATCATGTGCACATAAACATAATCATCACATCAAATACACAATACACCAGAATTTACGTGGAAACCCAAATGAGAGAAAACCTCAAAATGCTTTCTTATATATCAAAGATTACATTCATTGGAAGCACCAACTTTCCAATTCTCCAACTACAACTGGAAGGAGGTTAGGACCCCCTATTTATAGGCTCCAACCTAAAGGAAGCTACAAATTCTTGAATTCTTTAGTTCCAACAAAAAGGCATCTACAACCGCATGATTCTCAGGTTCCAACCTCAAGGAAGCTCCAACTCCCTATGTTCTCTGGCACCAACCAGAAGGAGGCTATGACCCCCTTTCATTTCCCCATCCTTCCACCATGAAATATAAATGTATACCAAACTGCCACCACCATTGATACTGCCATTGTCTCTGATACTCAACCTGTAATGAACCTGTCATCCAACCTTTCACTATCACATCAACATGCAACCTATCACATCAACCTGTCACTGTATCCAAACTCTCACTTTCATTGTATCATCAACTTGTAACTATCATTGTACTATCAGTCTGTAACCTATACCATCAACCTGTGTTATACCAAAACATGTACCATATCATCCATGAACTATCCAACCATGTACCATAATTTACCTCAAGCATACATCATACCATATGCCATAAGATATGATATTGTCACAAATATGTTCCTCTAACAATGAACCATAACAACCATATATAATATACCAAGGATATGTTTGAAGCATGTATCAATGACACCAAAACATGGACCTCAAGCATATGCAACTATAAACCAAAAGCGCCTCCAAAAAATTCATCAAGCATGTGCCATACCATCCATGATAAATACACATAAAGTAAATACCTCTGATCCTCTAGCACTCTGTTGTATCAGATAAAAAATAAGTAAACCAACTTGGGCATCAACAATATGGTCCAAGCATCTCTTCAAACCCTTTCAGAAGTTTTTCACAGATATGTGACTTCCTTTCCTACTTCCCATGAATATTTGTGCTTTTCTCTACTATAGCTCACATACATCCGCACCCTTCTAAACTACAACCCACAGATGCATCAAAACCTAGGGTTACTCACAATTTTTGCAACTTCGAGACTTTCACTTTCAATCTTCCTTTGCAATTTCAAACTTGTTACCTCAGTCTAAACCTCAGATTCTCCAATACACCAAAATTTCTTCACAAGATATATAACCAATAGAGATGTGTGTGAATATATTTATGAAAGACTCCTTGAGGGGTATTTATATGTTTTCTAAGTAACACATTTCCTTACTTTAGGGGTTTCTTGTTAAAACCACTTATCCCTTTCATTAATTGTCTTGTAACCAACTAGGGGCTTCGTAACCCATTTTTGGGGCTTCCAACTTCATGACCTCATAACTCCTCAATCTTGAGGACCCGCATGACATACCACCTATCACTGTAAATGACACAACAAGGACTATCCATCTATGACCAAGTTACCTACATTTACACCATCCTTTTTTACGTATTCATTAGCCAACTTTGGGTCCCATAACCACACCATCGAGGCGTCTTCAAGGGTTGACATCAAGGACAACCAATCTTTCTACAATCTCCCCCTTTAGCATTGATGGAAACACTTAGGCATGGAAATACTCATGCTCATGCACATGTTGCCCCTGTCTGCATGCCTCTACTGTCTCCAATGCTTCTCTCTTCCTCTCCATGCCCTGCTCTATCTCTCCCCCTTTGACATCAATGGAAAAAGGTAATTCACCTAGGGAATGCTCCCCTTGTATGCAAGCCTCTTCCTTTTTGTTCATGGTTCTTCCTAATGTAATTCTATGATGTATATGAAAAGTATTCAAAAGTTTATTCACTTAGATTATACAAAATTAACTACTCAAATTTACAAATTCAACAGTTTTTTACCAAATTTAGAACAAAATTAAACAAAAAAATATTATGGAAAAAGTCAAAAAGTAAAACTAATAGACTTACCAAATTTAGAACAAAATTAAACTAAAAAATATTATTGAAAAATAAAAAAATAAAACCAATAGAGTAAAGTATGGATAACTATTCACTTTAGTTTTGGAGTATTCACTTTCCTTTTTGAGCTTTAATGTAGATTCAACTTAATTCCAAAGATTTATTAAAAGTAGGGTGGAATCAAATTTATGGAAATGTAATTTTTTTTAAATAAGATACTTAAAAAAGATTTAGCATTAAAGATTTTATAATTATTATTATAGATTATTTAAAAGTTATTAAATATCATTTATAATATATAAGAATTATAATAAATAATAATAAAATAACTATATTTAATATTGAAGAAATTGAATACTAAGAAAACAATAAGACACATAATAAAATATATATATATTGTTATATATGTATATACATATAATTAATTATACATATATTGTTATATATATATATATATATATAACAAAATATATAGTTTGAGTGGATTTAATGGTTAAGAATATATTTCTTCTTAAGAGGTCACAAGTTGATCATTTACATTATTTAGATGTCGAAATTAATGTACACAATCAAGTTTCTTGGTATTTTTTATTCAATTAAGCCATTGAATCATTTTTCACTATATTATAATTAAAAGTAATGCACAATATTACTTTTCATGATGTCCTTACAAAAATTAATATAACTACTTGATTCAACTATATCATTTTTTAAGTAATTGCAATTTACAATGTAATAATCGTAATTGTTAAAAGTGTTTATATTATTTACATACAACTACTTGATTCAACTAAATCATTTTTTAAGTAATTGCAATTTACAATGTAATAATCGTAATTGTCAAAGGTGTTTATATTATTTACTAATGACAATTCCATACTAAGTTAAATGACTATCTTACAATGTAACTTTAAAATTTAAAGAATTTAGAATTTCAAATACAATATTACGTGACTAGATTACAATTTGTATAAGATCACGCTAGAGTATATATCCTGCTTTTTTATTATTATTCATTTATAATTTTTTTTTTCTTTATTTTTATATTTTTTTAATTTCAATTTTTTTTTCTATATTTTATATTTTTTTTTAATATTTTTTTTTAAATATATTAATTTTAGATATTTTATTTTAATTGTTCTAACTTTTATATTTATCTGTTTCCTTTATTATAAATATTTTTTTTTATATATTAACTACTTTAATATTATCTGAGTTATTAAAAATGTGTTCCCCAAATGGGGTGTTACTGGAGGCTTAACGAGTGTTCGTTCCCAAATTTAATGGTCTACCAACTAAGAATCCAATATTATCTCCCCCACCCTGTGGTTAATGGCGATCAATCGTTTGAAGTATGACGTGTTGGCCCAAAGTAATACTCAAAGATTTTGGTCCAAAGTTAATATGGTTCGAGGTAAGGTCAGAGAAATAATACTTAAGTTATTTGGTCCAAAGTTAATATGGTTCGAGGTAAGGTCATCGTACCCCGTGAGTTGCATTGTTAGATTCCTTCCTCTCACAATGACTCGTGTGCGGCAGCATGAACGAGTTCGTAGGGGAAAGGGTTCTCGCTTGAAAAGGAGTCCCTCCCAAAATCATCCATATTAACTTATTTTGGGAGGGAGTCAGAACCTTAATCGACTCAACATGCTATAATGAATGATGATCGAGATTCTCAACCAATGTATTCAAAGAAGAAAGTGGTTCTCCGGGATGAGTTCTCTTGGGGTTGTTGGATTGAATAGGAAGAGGATGGAGTTGTCTCCAAAAAAATAAAGCCTCCATCTAAACATACTTAGCACACAGGTGGGAACGGTCCCTCCTCTGGAAAATATAGCTCAGTATGAAAATGTCGAGACAACGAGGAAAGACTTCCCTTCTTCCTCAACCATGAATCCTCAGCCTATCGATTACCATCATCACACCACGATGGAGAATTGTAACCTAACGGGGGTTTATATGGATTTAATCTATGAATTAAGAAGTGAGGTTGCATATTTGAGGTACCGAATGGAGCAGTTGGACCACAAGATTAGTCTGTTGTAGGCTCTTTGTTCTCATCACGAACAGCTTTGGCTTCTTGAGGATATGGAAGCCCACATAGGTGCCAACCTGGTTATGCCTATTACTCTATTGTTAGGTCACCTCGATGCCCATCCTGCAGATAAGGATCCTTGCACAGTCCTGTAAATAGTGGGCATTTTCGACATGACATCTCTACTCATTTGCGTGTTCCTAGTTTCATGTTTGGATGTTTTATATTTTGTTTATAGTTTGTTACAGGTATAGTGTAATAGCATAACAAAAATGGGAGAGTGAGAGTAGATTTAATTACACACAACTAAATTGTGCCTTAATGCTCTATTAAACAATTAAATAGAGTATATATTAATACAAAATCTTTGTATTAAGATAAAATAACTTTATTGATTTCAAGGTATATTTTGGTTAAGAAAATATATCAATCTCACACTAATCTAAGAAGCTAACAAGTTAGAGACAATCTCTCAAACCAGCTAGGTTTCAATGACCTCCTAAAATGTTTGAGAATGTTTTTGGATAAACACTTTATATCATGTTTTGAAACGTAACAAAAAGCCTTTTGAAAAATATACTAAGGTATGTATTTAAATAAGAGGAACTGAAAATGACCATTGAATTAGAATTTGGAGAGAAAGTAATAGAAATAATGAAAATTCCCATTGAGATTACAAAGATAAAATTAATAATTAATTAAAAATAAAGAAATTAGTAATTAAAGAGAAATAGAAATGGATCAATTATATTCAATAAAAACATGTTTGGTAATTAATGATCATCATTATGTATTATAATGGTATATTATAATAATATAATATGATAATTGGGAAGATATGATTTAACAATAAATATAAAGATTAAAGAGTCAAATGTTAATGGTGTAGATTTCCAATTAATTATGATCATAATATGATATAACATTGTATTGTATTAGTGTATTATCCTATATTATTATAATACAATATGATATGATAAAGAGAAAGATAGGTTTAATAATAAATTTAAGGATGGTAAAGAAAATTATTAAAAGATAAAGAAGGAAAATATTATAATCTAATCTAATATATTATAGATAACATAATAAAAATGTAAAAAATGTAAAAAGGGATTAAATGAGAATATCTAATATAATATGATGAAGGGAAAGAAATGCTTTGAAAAATATAAAGGTGGTAGAGTTATTATGATATAATATATTATAGAACCAAAATATAAATACTTAAGGGGATTTAAATTATAATAAACTTAGGGTATAAGACGAGGAAAGAGAAGGATATCGTGGAAAATGGAGGAATTGAAAAGGTAGCGTGAAATCGTCGTAATGTGCAAAGGGAAGGAGAGAGAGAAGAGGTGGAGACTTGACAAAGGAGGCCCAATGATAAAGTAGGTGAATGGTGGGTGGGTTTCTTCGGATGTTTTTCTATTTCAAGAGCTTCCTGAATGAGCCGAGAGGAGTAATGAGGGGTTGAATCTAAGATTTTGGTTTGGTCAAAGCAGATGAGATGTTTGAAATTGAAGGAGTGTTTGAATATAGCCGATTTTGAGATTCGGTTGTGGGTAGTATCAACTATATGTGGGTGAGTGCAAGCTACTAATGGTCTCTCATGACGCGTTAGTGCCATTGCAAACATGGAAAAACAACAATCTTTTGAATTGGAGGGATTATTCAAGGTAATTTTACAATGAATTTAAATATGGTGTAACAAGATGAAACTTAGGAAATTGAATTAGCTTTCTTAATATACAACTTATATTCATAGAAATTTTGAATAACTATGTGAAATTTGATTTTTTCTAACAATGGTATCCCATTTTTCTAACAAAATATAAAGTATATGTTTTTGTTCATGTAGGCGTTGAGTAAATTAACGATGACCAGCTATTTTTCTTGTGCCGTGTAATTTTTGGAAAATTTTCATATTGATTTTGTATTTTTTTTTAAATTATCAAAGTTAACATATGCCTAAAATTACAACATCTTTTGTTCGTGCATGCTAAGAGGGTCTTAAGATGATCAAAACGATTTATTTTTTTAGATCATAGATATTGGTTCTAGTGCCACATATAACTCAGTCTAGAAATGATTAACCCAAGAAAACTATAATAAAAATAAGATATATATAGATTCTTGGATTTTGATATATGTGAAGACAAAAATAGATTAAAAGTAGTAAACATTATTAATGTTTTTTAAAAATGGTATATTTGGAATCTACACAACCAACTCTATATGTGTGTAGTTTCGTCAGTAACTGAACTATATAGCCTATAGAAAAATAACATAAAAAACAGAGATATGGAGAGGAATTTATAAAAATAGATTTTTTTATGTATTTGTACATTGAACAACTAGGTTTGTCATCCCGAACCTAAACTCAAGGTACGCACGTTCTTAAAGAATGTGTGTGTTCCTAAAACATTCAAACTTTATTAGCAACAAGAATGCATGTACGTTACTGCTAATACACATAAATTCTCTCTCTCTCTCTCTC
>JASDQU010101346.1:401727-467471 GCA_032191745.1 Picea mariana | reverse complement strand
GGTACCTATCTATATGGGTCTTCTTGTAAACCTAGTGGGTGAGGGAGTCGTCAGGAAGGAGAGTAATAAGGACATCCAAAAAAGGAATGCAATTTGGCTTTCCATAGTGAATTGGATGTGAGGGGAGAGGCTAATAAGGTGTTCAAAGAAGGAAATTAGGTTGGAATGGCCATGAGGAAACATTAAAAAATTGCCATACACCAGCCTAAACCAACATTTGGTTTGAGAGGGAATTTGTTGAGGGATAAAGACTCAAATTGTTCCATAAATATATTGGCGACAATTAATGATAATGTGGATCTTGTGGTTGTACCTTTGGTTTGTTCATAGAAAACCCCTTTAAAGGTGAAGAAGCTAGAGGAGAGACAAATTTTAATTAGGTTAAAGGTTTCAGGATCAACGAGATTGGATATCAAGGTGAGGGCTTCATAGAATGGAATTTTGGTAAAAAGGGAAACAACATCAAATCTTACCATGATGTCTTAGTCATCAAGGTGAATTTTTTTAGCTTTAAGAATAAAATCAATGAATATTTAATAAAATATGAGGTTTTTCCAGGGAAGGTTTGAAGTTTATATGCAAGGAAGTGGGAAAGGGCATGGGTGGAGGCTCCAATGGCATCGAAAAGTTGAGTTGAGGTGTTTTTTCTCACCATAGGATCGTTCCCCACTCTTGCCTAATTTTTGTAGCTTCGTGAGTGGGGAGGTTGTGGGTAATGGATTCTATGGCACATATGATGCCTTCTATGGGAATGAAATTAGGACTAAGGGAAAATTTAAATCCTTTTTCAAGAATATGGAGGGTGGGAGGGTGAAGTTTAAGTGACGATTTTTTTTTTATGGTGGATGAACTAGGGTTGGAAGAAGGGGCCATAGAGGAAATAATGCCTCAATGTTAGTTCCCACTACCACCCGACTAAAGAATACATTGTCATATAAACTTTGATTACTTATGCCCCTCATATTTCTAACCCACAATTCCTTGTGGAAGAAAAATCCCACTAAACCAAGGCCCTCTCGTACAATGGCTACTCAATCCGCTAAATCAACCAAGATTTTCGCTCTTTCAACAAAACTAAACCAATTTCAACCTCACCCTCCTCCCCTCCCCGTGCTCTCATCTCACTACCCTATATCAAAGGCATGACAAATATTATCTCAAAACTTTTGACTAAGAAGAATATCAAAACCGTGTTCAAACCTTATAAAACCATTAAACAACTCTTTCGAATTGTTAAAGATAAATGTGACTCGATACATGGATGGAAAATATTACATAGGTCAAATTGGTAGATCCTTCTAAGTCCACCTCAAAGAATATATAGCTACCCACAACCAAATATCCAAATACACTATCATCGAACACTCCTTCAATTTCAAAAATCTCATCTACTTTGATCAAACCAAAATCGTAGCCTCAACCCCTCATTACTCATGTTGACTCATTTGGGAATCTCTTGAAATAGAAAAAGATTCTAATAATTTCAATCACAAGATGACTACAAACTTAGTCAATCTTTGAAACCCACCATTCACCTGCTTGATCATTCGGCCTCCTTTGTCAAGTCTCTACCCCTTCCCTCTCTCCTTTCCCCCCATTTCCTTTCAGCATTACTATGGTTTCTTGCTACCTTTTAACTTCCTCAATTTTCTGCTATAGCCTTCTCTTTCCTTGTCTTATACCCTAACTTTATTCTAATTCAAAGCCCTTTAGGTCTTTTTCTTTTCATTTTATAATGTATTATATCATATTCGTCTTCTTTATCATTCTGGTAATCTACTCTATCACCTTTATATTTTTGAAAGGATTTATTTCCCTTCAATTGTCTTCTATATAAAAAATTATATTATATTATAATAGTATCATTATTTATCTTTTTATAATCTTCTTCACCATCCTTAGATTTATTACTAAACGTATTTTTCTCTTATCATATTATCCTATTATATTATTATATTATATRATAATAATATAGGATAATAAAGTATTACAATACAATGTTATATTATGATAATTATTAATTGACAATCTACACCTTCAACCTTTCACTCTTATAATATATTATTATAATGCATAATAATGTATTATTAAAATACATGATGATCGTCATTAATTAGCTATCTACACAATCAATGTTACCCTTTTCCATTTTGACCAATCCAAACACGTTTTTATTAAATACGGTTGATCCATATATATTTCTCATTAACCACTAATTCCTTTATTTTTTATTAATTATTAATTATACCATTGTAATCTCAACTGGAATTTTCATTATTTCCACTAAGTTCTAACCAAATTCTAATTCGATCATCATTTTTAGTTCCGCTCACTTAAATACATATTTCAACACTCTTTTCACTATTTCTTTTTATCTTTTTGTTGTTTCTAATGATGAATATAGTATCTACTCTAATTCAAAACATGATACAAAAAGTTTATCCTGAAATATTCTCAATATTATATCTAACTATGATATAAAAACTTACATTTTCAAATTTCTAACTTTACGAAGAGGACAGTCTCACATAGACCCAGATTTTTAAAAAGATCCACTTCATATACTGAAAAGAGTTGTCAATCTCACGTTCTTGAAGAGATGTTGTGATTCAAACATCCTTCCTCATTTCACTTGAATCCACCAGCCAAATCGAAGACCTTATCTCACCAGAATTCACACCAAGGCCAATACTACCATTTTACGTGCAGAAATCCATTTCATCATGTATGACCTTGATCGCCTATCTCAAAAAATGTATAACCTTCATCTTAAAGAAGCTTCAATAATCTCTTTTGATATCCGGTCCGTTGTCGAGAGTAGATCTTTCATCGTTGCCTCTGTTATTTTTTAATCTTCTACTCGAAAACAAATCCCGAAATTTGCCCATCTCTTCGCTAAACAATATCCCTCCCAACCCACAGCTCGGCTGCGAACTCCGATTAGCTCCCACCCTGATTCCTCACTGCACTGAACCACCAACACTTGCTTCTCATAGCGCGCACAATGCAAGGAAGTCTATCTCGATTTCGCAGGCTCTCAACCCGAACTCTTCTCCAAACTCGGTTTTGCGGTCTCAAAACCCCAACCCGTCTCCAAACATGGTTACAGCTCCATCCAGTACTACTTATCCCTCTTCTACATCATCTCTAGACGCCTTGCCTCCCACACCCCGCACTGTCTTAGATTCGATCACTCGCGGCTCGGTCTTTAACCCTACTCGCCTCGGGGCTCAGTCTTGAACCCTAATCGTGAACAAGTCACCATCGATTCCTTTCAACACGTCACACATGGAAACCCTTCCTCCGGTTAAGACCTCAATCATCTTAATTTCCCACACGTTTCACCCCTTTCACCTAAAAACCCTATTCAAACCTCCTCCTTTAATTTCTCCCACCCTGACCTCACCATCGCCTCGTCTATATCCCAACTCAAAACCAGCGAATGTAGCGATGACTTTCCCACCATGCAGCGCGATCCGCAAGATTACGAAAACCATTGAATGTAGCATCGGTTCTCCCTCCATGGAGCGCGACCGAAACCACCATAAGAATACCAAATGTCTCGCCTCTTTACGCAACCCTAACCCTTTCGATTTTAATTCCTCTGATTTTTCGACCTCCTTTAACCATAATCTACCTAGATCCTCCTCTTCAATATATTCTAATCCCAACCCTAAACCATCACACAAACTTAGTGCTGATTCTAATCCCAACCCTAAACCATCCGACAAACATAGTGCTGAGAGCCCCTCTATCTCCGATAATCTCTCTCGCTCTTTAACCCCTACTGGAAACCTTCCCAACATTCTTTCCCCTCTCGCCCCTTCTTCCAGCCCTAGTCCATCCACGGTCATAAATCTTTTGTCACTTAAACTTGACTCTCTCACCCTCCATCTTCTCTAAAAAGGATTTAACTTTGCACTTACTCCTAATCACACTCCATTAGAAGACATCATTTGCGCCATAGAATTCATTACCCACAACCTCTCCACTCACCAAGCTGAAGAAATTAGGAAAGATTGCGGGTGAGCAAAACCATCTAAATTCAATTTGTTAGTGCCATTGGAGCCCCCACCCATGTCCTTATGGTTAAAACCTTCATTCAAAAAACCTCGTCTTTTATTAAAGATTCCACTGATTTTATTCTTAAAACTAAAAATGTTCACCTTGATGACCAAGACATCATGGTCTTAGCTTTGATGTTGTTTCCCTTTTGGCAAAAATCCCATCTAAAGCCCTCGTCTTGATCTCCAATCTTGTTGATCTTGAAACCTTTAACTTGATCAAAATTTGTCTCTCCTCCACCTTCTTCACCTTTAAAGGGGCTTTCTACTAACAAACCAAATGTACAACCATGGGATCTTCGTTATCACTAGTTATCACCAATATATTTATGGAACAATTTGAGTCTTTAACCTTGAAAAAGTTCCCTTTTAAACCCAAATGTTTGTTTAGGTTCATAGATGACACTTTTGTTATCTAGTCTCATAGCCATCTCAACCTCATTTTCTTCTTTAAGCACCTTAATAGCCTCTTCCCTCACATCCAATTCACTATGGAAACCCAAAAGGAAACCTGATTTCTTTCTTCAACCACCTTAATAGCCTCTCCCTTCACATCCAATTCACCATGGAAACCCAAAAGGATAATTGCATTATTTTTTTTGGATGTCCTTATTTATCACCTTCATGACAGCTCCCTCACCCACCAAGTTTACAATAAAAGACCCATATCGATAGGCACATCAATGCTTGTTCCCACCACCATCCGACTCAAAAATATGTTGTCCTAAAAACTTTGATTACTTGTGTCCTTCGTATTTCTTCCCCCCAATTCCTTGCGAAAGAAAAATCCCACCTAACCAAGTCCCTCTTGTCCAATAGCTACTCTCTCCACCAAATCAAACAAGATTTTCATTCTGTCAACAAACCTAAACCAATTTTAACCTCATCCTCCTCCCCTCCCCTACTCTCATCTCACTTCCCTACATCCAAGGGACCACAATTCTTATCTCAAAACTTTTGACTAAGAAGAATATCAAAATGGTGTTCAAACCTTGTAAAACCATTATGCAACTCTTTCAAACTGCTAAAGATAAATATGACCTCTTGTTGGCCCCAAGGGTGTACCAAATCCTCTAGTTGTGGAAAATAATCTTACATAGGTAAAACTGGTAGATCGTTCCAAGCTCGCCTCAAAGAACATATAGTTGATACTACACACAACCAAATCTCCAAATCAGTGATCGCCAAACACTCTTTCAATTTCAAACATCTCTTCTACTTTGACCAAACCAAAATCTTATCCTTCACCCCTCATTACTCTTGTGAGCTCATTCGGGAAGCTCTTGAAATAGAAAAACATCATAATAATTTCAAACGTGAAGATGGCTACAAACTTAGTCAATCTTAAAAACCCACCACTCACCTTCTTAATCATTAAACCTCCTTCATCAAGTCTCTACCCCTTCCCTCTCGCCTTCCCCCCATTTCCTTTCCTCATTACTATAGTTTCTCACTACCTTTTGACATCATGCATTTTCCCTATAGCCTTCTCTTTCCTCATCTTATACCCTAAATTTATTGTAATTTAAATCCCCTTAGGTTTTTATCTTTTAATTCTATAATATATTATATCATATTATTATTCTTCTTTTTTATCATTTTGATAATCTACTCTACTAGCCTTCTCTTTCCTCATCTTATACTCTAAATTTATTATAATTTAAAGCCCCCAAGGTTTTTATCTTTTGGTTCTATAATATATTATATCAAATTATTATTCTTCTTTATCATTTTGGTAACCTATTCTACCATATTTATATTTTTCAAAGCACTTTTTTGCCTTCATCATATTATATTAGGTATTCTCATTTAATCCCCTTTTAACTTTTTATTCTATTCTTTATTCTTTATAATACATTAGATTATATTATATTATAATATATAATACATTAGATTATATTATATTATAATAATATCTTTATCTTTCTGATAATATTTTTCACCATTTTTAGATTTATTATTAAACCTATCTTTTTCATTCTCATATCATTTTATATTGGATTATAATAATATATGATAATATACTAAATTACAATGCAATGTTATATCATATTATGATAATAATTAATACAATGTTATATCATATTATGAAAATAATTAATTGATAATCTACATCATATTATAATATTATTTTCTTTATCTTTCTAATAATATTTTTCATCATCCTTAGATTTATTATTAAATCTATCTTTTTCATTCTCATATCATATTATATTGGATTATGTTAATATAGGATAATATACTATTACAATACAATATTATATCATATTACAATACAATATTATGATCATAATTAATTGACAATTTACACCATCAATGTTTAGCTCTTTCATATTTATATTTATTATTAAATTATATCTTTTCAATAATAATATTATATTATTATATATTATTATAATACATGATGATCATAATCTATCATTCTCATATCATATTATATTGGATTATGTTAATATAGGATAATATACTATTACAATACAATATTATATCATATTACAATATGATATTATGATCATAATTAATTGCCAATCTACACCATCAATGTTTAGCTCTTTCATATTTATATTTATTATTAAATTATATCTTTTCAATAATAATATTATATTATTATATATTATTATAATACATGATGATCATAATCTATCATTCTCATATCATATCATATTATATTGGATTATGTTAATATAGGATAATATACTATTACAATACAATATTATATCATATTACAATATGATATTATGATCATAATTAATTGCCAATCTACACCATCAATGTTTAGCTCTTTCATATTTATATTTATTATTAAATTATATCTTTTCAATAATAATATTATATTATTATAATATATTATTATATTATATTATTATAATACACGATGATCATAATCTATAGTATCAACTTTTCGCTCTTTCATTTTGACCATCGTCTTTATTAAATATTATTGATCCATTTTTATTTTTACTTAACTACTAATTTTTTTTTATTTTAATTAATTATTAATTTTATCTTTGTAATCTCAACAAATTTTTTTTAAAACAATTTTTTTTATTGTTTTTTTTATTTCTTAAAACAATTTTTTTATTGTTTTTTTTATTTTCTCTCCAAAGTCTAAATTAAAGGTCATTTTCATTCCTCCCATTTAAATATATATTTTGATATTCTTTTCATTATTTTTGAGCTTTTTGTTGTCTTTCTCAACATTATGTTTAACTGTGAAAACTTACATTTTCAAACCTACTAAAAGCTTAGAACAAATTCATGCTCGACTATTTTTATTTACAATTGTCTCGTGAGGTTTTCACGTCTTAGTCATTACAAGTCCTCTAAGTCAAAGCACCTCCTCATCAACAAAGTCTATGTTTGGTCCAACCTGGTACTTTCTCTTCGTACCTTGATCATGCATAACCAAACTACCAAAGTCCATATAAAGAGACAACCACCCACCAGAATGCATGGGTTATCTACTATTACAATCGTGGGTTTAATAGGATGTCCTTTAGGTTCATTCAACCTCCTCATGAACTCCCCTTGAAAGTAATAGAGCATGTAGCCAACCTATAAGAACTCCAAAATGGAGGTTTGTGCACTACAAATGATCATAGACTTGCTACAACAATGTGTGACTCACGTTAACAAATGATCATGAATTTGTTTTATTCACACAACACACACAATTCACCTTGTTTTTCCGCAATCATCATGTTGCTTCCACACAACTATTGTTGTCACCATATTCCCTTGGACTAATTTATTTGTTGTTCGAGAACAACTTTTTTGTACTTCCTTCTTATGATTCCAACTACTTCTCTTTACAAAGCAGACTAAGGAATTATTTTACATCACAAAATGTTACCAAGCATGATTTCAACTAGTGAGGAAGATATAATAGCACACACTACATGAATACCATATTCCTTTGACATATTTGTCTTCATCATCAATATCTTCATCATCAATATCTTGGTTTAGTATTGTCTTGGATATCCTTTCCTTTTCTTTCCTTTTCTTTCATTGTTAGAGTAGCTAATTCTAACGAAATAATTTCACCATGATGATACTAAACAATGATTCACAAAGTTAATTATGCTTTAATCTTCTCTTCTATTATGACAAAAACACGAAAATGGACATCGTTCTCATCTGTCCATGAAGAGCGTTATTCATGTATCCTATTGGATTTTAAGCACTTCCATAAGTGGTGACGTGGGCATAAAACTCTTCAAAGGTGACGATTCCATCTTCGTTGATATCGATGCATGTGACAATTTGTGGATAATCGTCAATGGTAGTTGGCTCTCTCCCAATCCCTATCTCTGTGCAACAACAGAATACACATCCTTTTAAACGCTTTCTTTCTTCTAGCTCCTACCAATTGGTCCTCTGATTTTTTAGCGTCTCTCGATCAAAAAGAAACTCCTTGCTATGGGTTCCTCCACCCACTCTATGTGCACTCTTCCGGAGAAGCACCTGTATGTCTGGCCCATTCAATCACCTCTTCACATCTGAAGCTATTTGACCACTAATCTATTCCTTCGGATACATTGTTTGGTCTTCCTTCTTCCGGGTTTCCGAATTTCCTCAAGACATCTTTCCATTTCTAGCATACATTCAACTTCTACTCTTTCAATTAGGTTTTTCTTCTCGTCCTTCACTTATTCTTCTTGAATGTAGATGAACTCCATCAGTCTCCGTAACGATTTCAACCGGCTATATAGATCCTCTTAATCCATGTCGGAATGGGAATGGGGAGGCATACTCATCTCTATCTTGCTCGGTGGACCCTCACCACGGTCATCGGATTTAGCACCATGGTCGATGCAACCTTTCTCACCTTCACCTTGCCTTTCCCTTAACAAAAAAAGAACAGAGCCTAGGGTTTCTTAATCCAAAGTTCATGCTCCCTTGAACTCTTCGATCTTGTCAGATCTACACGCGCACTTTATTCTTTTAGGAACAATAAGCACCAGCTATGACGGCTTCTTAACGTCGACGGAGGTTAACAAAACTCCTTGTGAGATGAGTCCGAAATGAGCCGAGCCCAATTCTTAGCATTTTCTTCTGATCGTATCTATGACATGCGGGTCTGATTATTTTGGCGCGGTGGTTTTCTAGGGTTTTCTGGTCTCACATGAAGCAAAAACAATTGACTACCCTTCCACGCAACTGATTCATTCTCACAGGGAGTCAAGCCTAGTCAGGATCTTATACCATATTGAGAAATGGGAGAGAGTAGATCTTCTTAGGTTTTATTAAACAATCAAATAGAGGACACATTAATACAAAAGCTTTCTTTTACGATAGAAGATTTACCTTGATTATTTTATAATATTTTTTGGTTAAGTAAATATCTTAACTTCACATAAATTTAAAAAGTTAATTAGTTGGAAAGAATTTGTCAAATCAACTAGACTTCAACGACCTCCTAGAAGCAAGGAACAAACTTCTTATAATAAATAAGAGAACCTTGCTTAATAATAATCAATAATCTCAATAATTAAATATGATCATACCAAAAAAAAAAGTGTAAAATAGATATCTCAACATTTTAACTTATTTCTATTTATATTACATATTTAACCAAAAATTATGTCATTTAATTAAATAGTACTTTAATATTAGAGTTTCAAATTTATTTCAATACTTTTTAAATGAAAGTTTTCACTAACTTTAACCAATAGCATCTTAATACCATCTTACTACATGATTTATAGTATCAATGATTGTTACAAATCCATAGATCCTGAAAATTTCTAACTTAATGATTAATTAACGGATTGAGGTGAAATGTAAACAATTTCATTATTATCGATAGAAAATATGAAATGATTGATTAATTAACGGATTGAGGTGAAATGTAAACAATTTCATTATTATCTATAGAAAATATGACATGGTTGCAATCTTTGAAATGAGATACAATCAATTGCAAAAGTCAAATATATATGATTTATAAACCATATTTATTTAATTATTAATTATTAATGTTAAATTATTTATTATAATAATTAAAAATTATTTATTTATTTATAATAATTATAATGTTTTTAATTTATTTAAATATGTATTTTTAATATATTTCATTTAAATTATTATTAGATTTATTTTAAATAAGGATTTTTTTAGATATGGTGAAGGATCAAATCTTTTAAATTGTAAATGTTTTTTAATTTTTAATTCCATGTTATGTATTAATTTCTTTATATTAAAAGATAAAAAATTACACCTTAATAAATGTGATACTCTATAGTCATTTCTTCAAATTAAAAGATAACAAAATGACACCTTAAAAAAATGATTCTATATAGCTATGAGTTTAAAATGAATCTATAAGTTATTTTTAGGAGGAAGGGTCACTTTGGTGAAGGCAATGCTAGAAAGTATTTATGTATACTCGTTATCATTGGCTAAGATACCAAGAAGTTTAATGAATAATATAATATTGGCTAAGATACCAAGAAGTGTAATGAATAATATAATAGGAAGGATGTTCAGTTTAGGCAAAAAAGATAAGGAAGGTATGCATTTGTTAAGCTGGGAAAGGATATAAACCATAAAAGATAGGTGGGTGGGGCATAAAAAATATTTTTACATTCGATAAAGCTTTGGCACCAAGAAGTCTGTGGAGATGTGGACTATGGCATGAGGTCATTATTAAAAAATACCTACAAAAAAAGTCTGTGAAAACTTGGTTTAGGGTGGAAAAGAAAAATTGGGTTGGAGCCTCAAATTTCTAGAGAGCCTTAATCTCCTCATTACCAGTAATCTTAGATTGGTTGGCATGGAAGCCTGGAAATGGAAAGGTTGTTAGTTTAGGGTTAGACCTTATGGTGGGGTGTTATAATTTTTATAAACTCTCATCTAATCGTATTATGGTACTAAAGGAACAAGGCTTGGTTTACTGGTCACAGGCTGGGGATGTTACAGGACATACTGGATGGAAACAGGATGAGTTGCTAGGGCTGGAAGGAGAATTAAAACAAGAGTGGACAAACTATAAAAAGGGTTTAAGTGGAACAGGTATAGTTATGAATGAAGAAAAAGATGATTTGAGGTGGTCTTGGGATATAAAAAAGGGTTAGGTAAGTGCGAAATTAGCTTATAATGCACTTCTATTTAAGGAGAGGATAGAAGCTACTAAGTTTTGGTACACAAAACTATGGAACTGACATTTACCACTAAAAATAAAGCTGTTCATCTGGTTAATGCTTGAACAGAGGATACTTACATGGGGAATTTTGAGCAAAAAAGGTATTAATGGAACAAGCAAGTGTGTTTTGTGTGGGAGTCATGAGGAAACAATAAACCACCTTTTTATTGAGTGTAGCTTTATAAAAACCATCTGGACCACTGTATCAAAGGATTTAATATTACATAGTGGTTGAGTGGGTAGAGAGATAGAAGAATGCTTTAAAAGGTGGATTGGGAAAAAAGACAATTCGGAAGAAATTCCAGTCTTCATCTGCTGGGAGGTATGGAAACATAAAAATACAATTATATTTGAAAATGTGTTTGCTAGTTTGGGCAGAGTGTGTACTTGCATCCTACAGGCGTTGAGAGATTACAAACATGTCCAGAAGTTAAAGAAATTAAGGATTGATAGACCTCCTTGCTTGGATTGGGATTATGCAATAGGGTTCTTAGATGGAGCCTCACATGACATGGGCAAAAAATGTGGGGTAGGGGTTGTTTTAATATGTCCAGTTTTAGGGACCTTCAATATTAAAATGAACTGTGGGTATGAGACAAATACAAAAGGAGAACTGTTAGCTTTATGGTGCATCTTGTATTTTGCAAATGTATTGAAGGTTACACGATTAATGCTGGCAAGTGATTCTAAGATCATAATTGACTGGTTCAATAATGATAATAATTCACAGGTACTTGCTTTGCAGCCATGGATGAAAAAAATTAGAAGGTTGTGTGGAAGTTTTATTCAACTCAAAGAACATCACATTTACAGAACATATAACAAGGTTGCAGATCAAATGTTTAAGGAAGCACTACAACTGGTTGAGGAAGGTGTTTTTTTTTTTTTAAATCATAGATGGTCTTCGAGGGAACTATGAAAAAGTGTCTATTAGATAAAAAATACATGTACAAAGGAAAATGACAAGCTGAAAATTCATTGTAAAAGACTAGTTAATGTTTCTTTTGTGTTTTGATAAATTTTATAAACAAGGTATTAACCTTAAGGGTAAATGCTACTGTATATGATTGATTTGGAAATTTTTGGTGAAGGTTTAACGATGAGAACAGTCATAAACTGAAGAGAGGCTGATATAAGATGTAATGTCCTCTTGGAAACAAATTTATTATATTAACTCATATAAAATATTTTTCTTTCTAGAAAAAAGTTATTGAATTTTAATTTAATTATTTTTTAAATGTTATCACATACATATTTACTATATATTTATTTAATTTAATTTGTTGTTGCTAAGTAATGTTAGCTAAAATCTTTCCCTGGTGATTATTTTTTCTTTTCTTCTTCGAGTGCACTCATTAGTTTACTTATTATAAATATTACTGTTAAGATTACTCATCCCGAGCTTCATGGATTTTCATGATCCGGAGATTCATTTAAGTCCTTAAATTTATTTACTTTAATGATCCCGCGCTTCGTGGAGGTTTCGAAGCCTACAACTGACTGTTGTTCTCAATCGATTTGTTTTTCCTTAAGATTTGGAAGTCGCTGAAAACAAAACATATATTTCTGTAAATGCAAATGTACTGATAGCTTACCATTACACATCCATGAGTGAGATTTCACTGTATTAACGAGACTAGTCTATTTTATAAGAGTTTATTTTACTGTTGCGTGGAATTTTTTAACTTACGTAGAAAATAAGGAGACAGTGTTGACAAAAAACATTAAAGGGAGATATCCCACCCCACACCTGTACGAGTGCCTATCTAAATTATACCCGTTTCCAGAAATCAAAAGCCGTGTAATTTAAAAATAGCCATTCAAATAAAACTTCAAGTCTCATCAAGTAAAAGAGTCCAATTTTATAAAATTTGGAAAAATTTGCAACTCGACGAACACAACATATTATTGTAGTTGGACGTATACCACTCTCTCACATTCAAATTGTCTGGACATTAACAAAAATATAACTCCACAACGTATTTTGAAATATCATGATAGGTGTATATATACAGAAATAAATCATTGTTGGTTTTTCCCAACCGGTGACCCTTCTTATCACCTACCACTCTTCATATTTATAGCTTATTTTACAAGTAATGCAATCTGAAGGATTACCTGACGCAATCCCAAAGATTACTTGTCTGACATTCACCCCAACATTCCCCCTTTAATTAGAAGTAGTGTGCGTGAGTCCAAGCATCATTTTGAACTTTTCAATTTTTTCTCTTTGAAAAGCTTTGGTGAAGATATCCGCAATTTGCTCATTTGTGGAACAATGTTTCAAGTGAATAGTCTTGGACTCTACATGATATCGAATCAAATGATACTTTGTGTTGATGTTCTTAGTTCGATCATGGAATCTACACAATCTCCTTTGTTGTTTCTGCGACTACCACATACTCTACCTATGTTGTGGAATTTGATGCAATTGACTATTTGCGTGATCTCCAAGAGATAGTTGTTGATCCAATACTCATGACATAGCCTGAAGTTAATACTCAATTTTTCTTATCTAGATAAAAGTATGAATGAAAATATCCGATTAGGTTGAAGTCATCCACCTTAAAGTATGTCTAAAATCTTGAGGTCCTTTCAAGTATTTTAGAACTCTTTTTGCAATAGACCAATGTCCTTCACAAGGATTTTGCATGAACCTCGAAATAATGCCAACAAAAAATTAAATGTATGGTCTAGTCGTAGTAAGATATATAGGACTTCCCACAACCTGTCTATACTTCCTTAAATTCATTCCCTTCTTTTGATGTCGGATCCAAATTCTATTCCATTGTAGTAGAAAAAAGATTGCACTCAACCATGCCAAACTTGTTCAACAATTCTCCAATGTACTTTTGGGAGATGAATATAAATTTTGGATTTTGAATCACTTCAATGTCCAAATAGTAGTGAAGATGTCCTAAATATTTCATCTCGAAGTCTTTCTTCAACTCTTTCTTTATGGACGCAATGTAGTTCTCATTGTTCCTTGTTACTAACATATCATAGACATATACTACAATATATACAATAGTTTTTCCAACTTTTTTTACGAACAAAGTTGCATCATCAAAATTGAAATGCTTGAAATTTAATTTCAGAAGATGCTCAGCTAAATTTTCATACCATGTTTGTGGTGCTTGTTTCAAGTCAAACAACAATTTGATGAGCTTGCATATGTTATGTTCTTTTACCTTCAAAATAAATCCTTTTGGTTGAGACATAAACACATTCTCTTTCTAATCTTCCTTCAAGAAAGAATTCTTCACATTCATTTGATGAACTTTCCATCTATTTTGTGTTGCCATGGAAAATAGTGTGTGGATGGTAGCACATTTTGCTGTGGGGGAAAAATTCTCCTCATAATCAACACATTATTTATGTGCAAATATGTTTTCCTCATGTTGAATTACTTGTCTACGTTAGGGTTGTAATACCCAAGGTTCATTTTAACTATTACCAACAAACCCACCAGACACCAACCCTTTAGGCATCACCTGCTTGCGCAGGTGAATTCTCACTTGATGTGTCTATTGGGGCTGCATGAACCAGGTTTCTGGAGTATTAAGGGAAAGGGAGGAAGAAATTTGAGGCATTGTTCCTTCTTCTATCTATGTGTGTGATTTGTCTCTAATTAGTATTACTTTCTTTTAGGTTCCTCTACTTAGCATATTTTAGATTATTATAAATATTCTTCATAGTTAGAGTCATATAACGATTTGATGAACTTGCATATCTTATGATCTTGTCCCTTCAAAAGAAATCCTTTTGGTTGAGACATGAATACATTCTCTTTCTAGTCTCCATTCAAGGAAGCATTCTTCACATCCAATTGAGGAACTTTCCATCTATTTTTTTCTACCATGGAAAATAACGTGTGTATGGTAGCTCATTTTTCTATGGGGAAAAAAGTCTCCTCATAATCAACACATTGTTTATGTGAAAATATTTTTTCCATGTGTTGCATTACTTGTCTTCACATAGGTTGTAAGACCCAAGGTTTGGTTTAACTATGACCAACAAAGGCAGGAAGAAATTTGAGGCATTGTTTTTTCTTCTATCTATGTGTGTGATTTGTCTCTAGTTAGTATTACTTTCTTTTAGGTTCATCTACTTATCATATTTCTGATTATTACATAGATACTTCACAATTATAGTCATGTATGTTATGCCACAACTAATCCATAAACTAATTCTAGTCTATAAAGCATAACAACATAATTCATAAGAACACATAGACAATTAGATCTCACAAGACTCAATATCCTCTCTAAACACTCTCTTTATTCATCTATCTCTTATTCTAATCAGCTACTACATTCATGATTCTAGCATAATCTCTTTCCATCCCCCTAATGTATCATCTCATTAAATATTTATACTTCTATAAATAGGGCTTCAAACCCTATTCTATTTATCCCAAAACTAGTACAATACATGGTGAGCTAAGTTAACAAGTTGTTCCAACTACTTTCTTCTTCTTTTCTCTCTTGATGTTGTTTTTTGGTTGTTCTACTATTTCTGGAATTTCGTGTTGTCATCTTTCTCTCGCGCTTTCTTCTCTCACTCTCTTTATTTATTCTTATGTCTGTGCATTGTCTTCCTTCTGTGCACTTTCATCCTTATGTGCAGCTTTCTATGAAATGTGTCTTAGTTGCAAACTACTTTCCTTCCTTTGCACACTTCCCTTATACTTAGGTTTTTATCCCAACCTTGTATCCAAAATTACCTATCCAACAAACCCCGAACACTCACCTATGTCTCATTCTGAGCCACTTAGGAATGTTTCATGTTCTTCCATGCTGAAATGAAGCATTGTGAGACATCCTTAGAAACCTCTACCTATTTGAAAATTGTGGCCTCTGTTGCTTCTATCACCTCTATGACCTATAGGGTCAAGTCTATGATTTTGTTCTCTTCTTTCACCACTATTTGTTTGAACTGAACTTGAAAAGTGGCCAATTCTCTAATGATCCTTATTTCTTCCTCCTCGCTTGGTCCTAGTCTCTGTTGTAGGATATTTTTTTGGTCCTTCAATCTCTCCACTTCTACATATTCCTGTTGCTAATCCAAAATAGCTTCCATGCGCTCTACTAGTGGCAGTGTATCCTCCTTTTCTTCTTCCTCGTGTGCTTGTTCTTGCGCTTCTCTTAGCTTTGCCTCTATGGCCTTCACTTCTGGGTCTCCCATGAGCTATGTCCACACCTGCACACTCTCCTCACAAAGTTTTTCTAATTAAACTTTTACTTTCTTGGTATTGACAATTGTTGTTGTTCTCATGTTGACACTACTTTCACACACCTATAAAGTCATTCTAGGCATGATCCTTAGTTGTAAATAATGGATCTCCCCCTTGAATCCCTTAACGACTTTGCCAATATTTAACAATTGTTCCACCATAGTGGCTTCTATTACCAAGGGAACTTCAGGTACTTCCTTGTATAATTTATCGACAACTTCTTGTGTCTTTTGCACCATGGCTTCAACTTCATCATTTTCCTGAAGTGATTTAGTGGCCCTTTCCTCATCCCCCTCGTTATTCTTCAAAACTTCCTTTATTCAGCCTTCAATGTCCTTCTTTTGTTGAAGTTCCATATTTTACTATGCTTGCACTTGGGCTCTTTCGTCCCTTATTTTTTCCAAGTCTCGATTCATTGCATCTCCTATCTGCTTTATTTATTGTACCAATTTTTCTTGTAAGTCTTGTAATATTTTTATCGGTAGACTTGATAAGACTATATTAAGCTCGCCCAACAACCTTATTTGATGATTTAATTCATCCCCTGACAACTCTAACACATCTGCCTCAATCTGTAAGGTCTGATGATCCCTTGTTATCTATGTCATGACCGTCTACGCATTGTCCTCTTTTGTCCTTGGTCCTGTGGACAATTCTTCCCATGATATGTGGTATTTCATGAAGCATGTTGTTTCTAGGATCTCTTGAAGGATTCCCATTTGATCCTGCATCTTCTTTTGTTGGTCCTCTTGCTTCTTTGCTACATCCTCCCAAATTTACTCTGTGGAATCCCATATCTGGTAACCAATCCTATCTATATCATCATTGGTTAACATATAAAATGGAGTCTTCTTCTTCGCCTTAACTTTCTTCCACGTCTCTCCTTCCTATTCTAGCCCCTTATCCTTCCTTTTGAGCCATGCTTCGAGGACTGTACATTGTCAAAGAAGATTACTTGCACCACTTGTCTCATCTTGTTCTTCTTCAATTTTGTTTTAGTATTCGTCCTCTTCTGATGAATCCATATTTTCTTCTAGGCTCTTCCAATCTTCCTCCTAGTCAGTGATTATTATGTTCACGTCTTCTGTTGTTAACCAATAACTAGTTGGGAACCATTGACGCACATGATCCTTTTTGGTTTGGACATACAGATGGTGCATGCTAACTCTGAATAGTGTGATATCCTTATATGCAGCAATAAATTCATCTTTAATGCGTGAGGTGGTCTCCACTATAGTAGTCACAAGATGCAAGTAGATATAAAACATGGCGTTGTTGTCGTTCTTCCCTCTCTTGATTATCGTGTGCCACAAGTTGGCATACCTAGAAACCAAAGGGTTGCGACCTGAAGTACGCATGTGTTGGTAATATGCGGGCTCTTACCACCCGACCAGTTTAATGAGGATGACCAACCATGCATAGTGAAATTTGGTGCCCTTCTCCTAGGCCTATGTGCAATGTTGGAGAAACTGGTTGAATGAAAAGGTAGCCCAGTTCATATGAACTCCTTCCTTGCATTTCTCTGCTACTGAAATTACTCTATCGGGTACCTCATGTTTGTGACATTTGATCAATAGTTTGTAGGACAAAACATGCGTCACAAACCTGACATACTTGTCAATGATGCTCTTGACATCCAAACCCCTCTTACCTCTAAATGTGTCAAATTTTTCTTTCAGAGAATCAGAGATGACTCTCTCTCCCATTTGGTTTAACAATAGTGTTAGGTTTTTGCCTACTTTGCACAACCTTGTGATATGCACAATAAACGTAGTATCAATCAGCACAAGGGGATCGAGCCAGCCTGTTCCCCCATGAACGCAGTTGAGTAACATATTTACAAAATAATTAATTTCCGTACTTCATCTGAAATGTTTAATTTCAAACAAGTTTAGTATCCCTTCCTTCTCCAAGTTTGATGCCCATTCCTGTGGCTCTACCAGAATTTCTCCTTTTCCTAGGACAATATTCGTGCATAAATACTCATCCCTGGCCAACTAACAAAATTTCTATGTATCTGTGATATCATGGTCCATAAACTTCATATTGGCAATCTTCCTGAGCATGTCTTCATCGCTAGTGGTGCCAACCAGAACTGGTTCTATCCAAAACAAGTACATGGAATGCATTAGTACATTTATTGGTGGTGCATCATCCTTCCTTGGGGGTAAATAGTCTCTGCGAAAAACTATGGGTGGCTCCAGAGTCAAAGTTTTGGCTAACTCCTCGACCTCCACTTCTACTACTGGTTTTTTTTATTATTTCTTCTATATGACAGATGACCCTCCAACTCTCGTTGGCGCCATTCTACCTATATGATGGATTCTTGGATGAGCTATGTGTGCCTGTGCGTGTTTCATGGTGAAATGTTATTTTTGCATGTGATGATAATTCCTTCTGTGCAAGTTTTGATACCTCGGTTATAAATCACTATTTTTTCTTTTTCCTATAGCTAATTTTTATTTTTTTTTCTTCCTTTTTCTATTTTTTATTTGGTTTTCCTTGATTTGCTTGTTACTGTGGTAAAACTACTATAATACAATGGTTGCGGTGCAGCCCATATTACTACATAGACCATCGAACATCTCTATATAGTTTCACCCGACTCCCATTCAACATTCCCTACAGGACTTTTCCAGTAAACATTTCCATCCACGCAACACCCATCGCAGTTATTTGTTGGATCATGTAAGGCCCTAACCAGTGCATGCGAAACTTCCCTGGATGTTGCATATACTTGTTTTCATAGATTAATACCAAATATCCAACTTGAAATATCTTTGGTTTAATGTGGCGATCATTCCATGCCTTCTCTCTGTCGTTCTGAACCTAATGATGGAATCCTGCAATAAACCTGTCCTCCTCATGATGTACTAACTATTGCCATCCTAATAAACACCTGGGGTAACGTGGAAGAAATCTTCAATCCACTTGGTGTGTCCTTGGGGGCAAGTCGTGAGTCAAGGTGTTGTCACCTGATCCTTAACTCCTCCATCTAGGCCAACTCCTAGCGAAGCCAAGGGGGGTAGTCCCTATAAAAATAAATCGAAGGCTTTTCTAAACTAAGAAATAAAAACACTTTAGTCTAGGAGTTTATTGCTGAAAATAAAATCAAATCATTCACGACTCATCATTTATCATCATAAAAAATACTTTTCTCATGAGACATTCATAAATCAAAGGGATACAACATCTGCAATATTCAATAGCATAAAAGAAGATTAGACAACATGCATAAGTGTAATTTCTCACATAAAGTAAAGTGATAGTGCTTTTTAACTAGTTCCTTAAAAGGAGTTATGGGCAGTGTAGATTGAAGATTTTATTCAGGTAAATTTTTTATTAATTTAATGAAGAGTGTTTGCTCCCTTAGGAAGTTTGTTCTTTGCGGTGACTTGTTGAGAATTTACTGAAACTCAATGGTTTCACCAGTAAATTCACCAAAAGTGTTGGATGTCCAACACGGTAAACCTTCTTACTTCGCAATTCACTTTCAAACCCTTTCCTCCCAATGAACTCACAATCTTAAGGGATTTCCCTATTAAAATATAAAGGTTCAATTACTTGAATAAAACTTGAGATAGATAGATCACACACCCTGCTTTGTAAATGAGGCACTTGCACAAACACTTCGAAGTGTAAAGAAAATAAAAATTGCAAAAATTAAATATATGTACCCTGCTTTGTAGTTGAGAAATATTAACAACATAATACTTGAAAATTAAATAATTTTTGCAAAACTAATTGAAGAAAGAAAACACCTAAAGCAAAGCTAACTAAGTATGCATGGAAATTTGAGAATTGGTTAGCATGCATAAAATTTAGAGTGTTGTAGTTTGTTTGATACATTTGAATTGTGTAATAGATTACTGTATTTTAAGCATGCACAAATTCAAGAGACAAGGACAAAACCACAACACAAATCCCCCTAAGGGGATGAAGAAACTGGGCATAAAGGGCTCGCTTTTATTGCACTATTAGAATGGAGAACCAATGTTCTCTTTGAGATTTTATCTCTTTTAGAAGAAGAGGGACCCGTGTTATTGGATCATTAATAAGAATACAAGAAGAAAAGAGAAAATAAGGAAACTTCGTTTTGACGAAGTCACAACCCCCCAAGGTCCCTGGGAGCCTTGATTTTGCCCAAAACTAAAAGAATCTTCTCTTGAACCTATATTTGATGCAAGAAAAAAATGAGCAAATCAATTTATAATATGATAATAAAGAGTTCTAAATGAGAAAAAGGCAAAAAGTGTAAATTTTAGGGCCTTTTGAGGCTTAAAAAAAACCTAACTTAGGCTCTTTTTAATGACTTTTGTTTTTTGTTTTAGGAAAGAAAACATAAAGCCTCCAAACAACTTGATAAATAACTTAAAACAAAGCACAAAATTTGATCTAGACTATATATGAAAAGACCAAGAAAATGCCTAAACTTGCCTAGATCTATTCTTTAAAAATTGACAAATTTCAGCCTAGATTTAGCAAACCATGCATGCAAAATTTAGATGTTTAAGAATGAAATATAGACTTGCTTTAACTTGCATGCAATCAAAGAAAAGAATGAGGAAAGTAGATTTTATCAGTTTTCTGGAGCTTCCGTCTGAGCCTGGAACTTTGGGCTATGGGGTTCTCTTGGTGTGAAGAAGAGGGAGATGGATCTCAGAATATTTTGGACGATGACAATGGAAACCACCACCTGTCAATCCTGTACCTTGAGGAACCTGTAACTATACACTTCAATCCTACCAAACTTTAGGAATGCGCCACCTAGGAGATGTGCCAAACATTAGGAATGCGCCACCTAGGAGATGTGTCAAACTTTAGGAATACACCACCTAGGAGAATGGGTCAAGTTCCCTTATTGGGATCTCTTCCCAACTCCATGTCACTTCAATCAAGTCGAATTCTCCCTAGATAACTCTCCTTTAGGCCTCAGTCAACTGGGGACATGAAAAAACATGTCTCAATCATGTTCCCCAGTTCTCCTAAAATTTAGGAAATTAATTTAACTATCCATTTTCTGTATTTTTCAAGTAAAATTATTGTTTAGTGATAATAATCACTTTTTAGTCTCAAAATATGGGAAATAGGGGTTTACATGATACTCTGGAATGGAAAACAAATGTAAATATGGCATATGACAATGCTTGATACCATATTTTTTTACATTTATTGACTTAGAATTAATAAATTCCATTTTTAAGGGAATTTAATTAATTCACTAAAAACTTAATAAAAAAAACCTATCAAACCTAGCTACAATTTCCAGATAACTCAATCAGTATGTCCTAGTAAGAGCTTATGTACATTTATACACTAGATATTGGATTTTCCATGCCAAACCCTGCTTGCCAACACATACGCTGGCTTTGGATCTAAGTCTTCTTAGTGACAAAACATAAAAATTATTTAATCTCTCACTAAGGAAAGCAGAAAAAATAATTAACAAGTAGAAAAAAAAACTCCAAAGTATGTTCTCTCTCTTGGTCTTGGGTGGCCAATAGCCTTTTCCAATCTCTCATACTTAGGACATTTATTACAATGATGGAAATGTGGAAAAAAAGGGGGTCTTTCATAAGACTGACTGAACTTTGAAATCTGCAAACATGAGCACTGATTACTCATTCTCTGGCGGCTCTTTAGGAAATCCATCTTGTGGAAACTGGCGGATAACATTTTCTCCATGTGGGGACGTGTGGTTGATCTATGGATCTGTAGGAGACCATGCGAGAATCTAGACCTATGCTTCTTGCATCATGGATGCATGTCATCAATCATATCCATATAAAACCAACATTAAAGCCAATTTGCAACAATATATAAGTACAAATACATAAAATACAACAAGGCATATATACATGTGCATATAATACAATGAAAGTGTTAGCATACATGTGCATATAATAAAAAAATAAATGATGTACATAAAAGACAAAGCATAAAGTACAAAGATAAGGGTTATAGAGTATGATACAGTAGATGCCCGCATGGGCATCAGATGACCTCTGTGAAGAACAAATTGAGAAGTTGTTCGTTGAATGGTAGAGCCAAATTCTCACCATCCAACCTATTTAGATAGAACGAACTTCTGCCAGCTGAACCCTATATAATATATGGACCTATCCATAAGCTATCAAACTTCCCATGGTTACCTAGATTTTTCCTTCTTTTGTCCCAAAGAAGGATTGTGTCCCCCTCCTGAAAAACTCTTTTCCGTGAAGACTTATCAAAAGTCCTCTTTACCTTTCTCTGATTCTTTATGCTCTGATCCAAATCTTTCCATCAAATTTCATCTAACTCAATCAACTGATCAATCCTTTTATGTTGAAAATCTTCATCTAGACCGTACTTTTGAACAAACTGATACACTGGAAGCTTAAGGTGAACTCGCAAGGTAGCATCAATAACGTAGATGAGCTCGAGGGGATTTTATCGGTGGAACTCTTTTTGGTTATTCTGTCCACCCATAATGTAAACTTTATTTTGTTGTCCCGTGACCTCTTATTATCCCCTACCATTTTCTTAAGAATATTCATCAAGTTCTTATTGTTGTATTTAGCAAGACCATTACCTTGGGGATAATAGTTTGAAGAGTGGGAAAACACTATGCCATACTTAAAACAGAAAGAAGATAAATCTGTAGAACTGAAGACCTTGGCATTATCAGTGGTAATCTTGGCGGGCACACCGAACTGAGTGATTATCCTATCTTTAAGGAAATCCTTGACTACTTTGTCGGTTGTATGGTTAGTGGGTATTGCTTCTACCTACTTAGTGAAATAGTCAGTGGCTATAACTATCCAAGTAAAACCATTACTTGAATTGTCTTTGAATTGCCCTATAAAATCAAGCCCCCACTGCTGAAAATGAGCTTAGAGAACAACAAGTTAAAGAGGAAAGGTTGTTAGCTTTTTCTTCCCAGAAAATAGTTGACACTGCTGACAACCCCTGACCATTTTGTGAACATCTCAGATAATGGTCATCCAATAATAACCTGCTCTGAGAATTTTGTGGGTGGTAGTTTTAGCCGCATAGTGTCCACCACAAAATCTTGAATGGAATTCAATCAAGAGTTTCTTAGAATCTAGCTCATCAACACATCTTGGTATCACTCCATCGGGGTTCTTCCACCCCAATCCATCTTGAATGATACAATAATTTATTTCTTTCAACCTTAAATCTCTCCTCTTGTGACCAATCAAATGACTTGGGCAAGTAAGGTTTGAGAGAAAGTAGATGATATCTTCATACAAATGGTGTTGTTCTAACTTTTGAATCTCTAACGACAAGGTTGGCCTAGTTTGATTTTGGAATACTAAGTCCAACACTTTCTTTTGTGAGCATTTGAGCTAAACCTTGACCTTTGATTAAATTAGTGGGTTGAATTTCTAAGTCATACTATTGAATTTTAGAAATCCACTTTCCTCTATCTCCCAAACAATCCTACTGACCAAGGATGTCCTTTACTGTTGTGTGAGGGACATACCCCACAATCTTCAAATAGCCAATGTAGACTCAAAAATGTTTGAGAGATTTGACTAAGGCATATTCCTGCTTTTCCATACTTGTATTGTTAAGTTTTGAATTATGCAATGCCTTACTCATAAAAGAAGTGGGTTGCTCCTGACCCTCATTATTCTTTTGGAGCAAAACCCCTACAATAGTATCCTCAGAAGAAAAGGAAAAGATTTGAAAATCCTATGAATATTCAGGACTGATTAACACTGGTGATTTTCCAATTGCATCCTTATTAGTTTTAAAAGCAATCTTTCCTTCTTTTGACCACTCATACTTAGCATCTTTCTTTAGTAGTTTAAGGAGTAGTTTGATTAACTCAACTAAGTTAGGAATAAACTGTTTGATGAAGTTTATTTGTCCAAGAAAGGATTGAAGGGATTTCTTGGTTGGGGGTAAAGGGACTCTTTGTATGGCTTCGACCCTTTCACAGTCCATTTTTACCCCATCTTCTCCTATGATGTGACCTAGAAACTTAACTTCGTCAACACCCAATATGGACCTAGCGGGGTTCAGCGAGATACCATATTTTTGTCATCTTTCAAAAACCTTCTTGAGATGACTTATGTGGTCTGATATTTTCTTGGAAAATACTGTTAGGTCATCCTGGTAGATTTCTATGATTTTTACCATTAGTTCATGAAAGGAAAAATCCATGGCTCTTTGGAAAGTGGCACCTGCATTAAGTAAGCCAAAAGCCATCCTTAGCTACTCAAAAGTTCCCCAAGGAGTGGTGAAGGTAGTCTTGCTCTGATCTTCCTTCCTCACCAAAACTTGGTTATAGCCTGATCTTAGAGCCAGTTACCCTTTGAAGTAGGGTCTCCATGTTGGGTAGGGGATAATTATATTTAATACTAGCCAGATTCAAGTTTCTAAAGTCAACACATAGTCTTATCCCCCCATTCATTTTTCTAACCACCACTAAATTGAAGCACCGATATGAATGTCTGGTTGGAGCAATGATTCCAACATCCAACATATTTTTTAACTCATCTTGAACTAGAGGTACCAACTTAAGATTTATTCACCTAAGTTTTTGTCAAAAAGGTCTTGTGTGATCTTTGAGAGGGATAGTGTGTTGAAACACATCTTCTTTGTATTCTTTGAGTTCATCATAGGTGAAGGAAAACACATCCCTATATTCTCAGACAAGATTGATTAATTCCTTCCTTTCCTTTTCTGTGGTTCCTTTTACAATTTTTATCATTCTTGGGACTTCTTCTGTGCCAATGTTTATTTCAAAATATTTGTCAGGATTTATTGTTTCTTTTTTCTTTTTGTACATATCATGCCTGCCAAAAATTTCTTCTAGGGCAGCTATACCTCTGGGGACTATATTTTTTATGGGATTATCTTCCTCAACATATTCCTTTCCTTCCTCCTTATAGCTATCTTTAAAATCTGAAAATTCATTCATGTTATGGATGAACCTTAGGATTTTTTCATCGTCCTTGAACACCTGCCAATGGCCAACATTATCTGGGATAGATGGCCTAAATATTATCTCCAACTTGCCTTCACCTTTCATTAAATATTCTAAGGGCTGGAGGGTAGAAGTTGCTACAGCTAGACTATTAGCTAGACTATTTTGATCTCTTGGGATAGCAATGAGGTCTATGGAATCAACGTATTCCATGGTATCCCATATAACATTTTTGTATCTTCTAAGCCTCTCACTTTTTCATGCATATTTGTTCTTAACTTGGAGAATCACTAAGTCCGAGTCTCCCTTTATATTCATAATTTTGATACCCATGTCCTTAGCGATTTCTAGGCCTAGAAAAAGTGCCTCATACTCAGCTACATTATTAGTTGCATCAAACTCAAGTCTGAATGCAAAGTTGTAAGTATTTTCTGTTGGATATTTTAACACAATTCCTGCCCCTTTGCCCACTCTAGAGTGAGATCCATCAAAATTCATTTTCCATGCTTTATTGCTAACGTTTTGATCTTTAAACCTGTCTTGAGTTGGAGCTAAGAAGTTAGAGAATATGGATAAGTCACCCATATATGATACTTGGCAAAGAAACTCATTAAATTGATCTTTAGGGTCTTCTATGTGATACTTCCTTTCCTTTTCCGTAAAGATTCTGAAGCTTTCAATTGAAGGAGGAGGGTATGGGATAGTATCAAAAGTCAAATCCATATTCAAAAAACCACCTATTGTTTCTCCCCATTTCCTAGATAATAATATCCCCCATGCATATGGCACATCTATGACAAGGACGTCCATTTTGAAAGCAAATCTAGGATGGAAGGCTAGCTTAACTAGGAGATCTATAATTACTTTGTGTGTCTCTATTTCCCTTGAGTCCATGGCACACACATTCTGATAAGGCCTTGTGATTTTTAGACCTAGCCTTTGCATAATCCCTTTTGTGATAATATTTTATGAATCCCCCGAATCATACATGCAGTTGTGTAGCCATTGATCATCTATTTCAAGTGAGACAAAGAAAGGAGGATTTTCTTCCTTAGTCCTATCTCTACTAGTTAAGACCACCGGAGGATCTTCCTATTGTTCCACAACCATTTCTTGTTCTTTTGGAGAAACTTTACTTGGAACAACTTTATTACTTGAAATAACTTTATTGCTTAGAGGATCTATAGCTTGCAAAAGATTTTCTTTCTGTGAAGGAATTTTGAGGAGATTTGAGACTGAAACCAATACCTTGGCATTTTTTATCCAACTACCTAGATCAAGATTTAAATTAGCTGTTGGATTTTGTGTAGGAGGAGTTACCTTTGGAAAGTTGTTTTGAGAGTTGCTAGTTCCTTCTTTTCCTTTCCTCTGGTAGACAATTCCTCTGTGCCTTGCTAATTCTAATATATGCTCACTTGTAGGTTTGTCACCATATAGTTTAGTCACAATATCATATTCCTCGACCACTTTTTGTGTTAGCTCACTCCTCTCCTTCATTTGAAGCTAATAATCCATAGATAGAGGATGAGTTTCACCAAAATTATTGATGTGGTTGACATTTCTGGGCTGACCTACATAGTTTCTTGTTTGAGGAAGGCCGCGTTCATTGATTTGACAAAATATTGGACAAGTAGACTCCTCATGAAAGTCTTCACATGCTCTGCAGAAAGGTGGTGCTACTTCATGAACCACATTATTGGACTCTAATTGATTGTGTGGCCTTTGATCTTGAGGGGGACCCTTTGTCTGCCACCTATCATTATGCTGCCTATGCTGAAGCCTATTATTTTGTGACCTCTCCATTGCTATCAACCTATTTTGCATGGCACTAAGCTATGTATCATGGGTAGCTTCCATTCGTTTGACCATCTCAGTAATAAACTTTAGGGGGTCAAAATTTGGGTCTTTATTTTCAGGAGCTGCAACCGAAGCCTTGTCCTTAACCTCTGTTTTCCTAGAAGTGTCACCTCTATTGAAACCAGGAATGTTGGACTTGCCTGATGCTTGCATGTTCTTATCTATTTTGACCACTATCTCTTGATCTGACTTGAGGTCGAGGGGTTCCTTATATCTAAGTTGGTATCTCATTTCCCCTCCAAAGGCCTCGACATAATATATTAGGATAAATTTTTTAGAAGGCTTGATGTCAGTGTGCATATTGGATACAAGTTCATTAAACTTCTTATTGAATTTGTCTATTGTTTCATTCTCATTTTTATTGATTGAGTTAAGGGATGCTAAAAACTAACGATGATCTTTCTTCTCCCCCCACTTTTCAATGAAGGTATCTGTAAGCTCTTTGAGCATTTTGAATTTGTTGTCAGGGAGATGTTCATACCAATCTAAGGCAATATCTTCTAAGGATAAGAAAAATAATTTCATTTTGACATCTTCATAATAATGAGCTGCACACCATTTGTTAGTACATCTCATGAAAGCTTTGATATGCATTTTGGTAGTTATAACATTGTTACCCTGGAAACTAGGAAGCTCTTCTATGGATTTTTTAGGGAGAGCATGCGGATAATTATTAATTGCAGTAAAGTCACATTTATTATAGATAGACATTTCTGGAGTAAATCTTTTATTGACAAAGAGAAAGTGAATATCAGAAATTGACTTTGTTCCTAAATGACTAATTACTCTACGATGTGAGGCTTTGGATAACCTCCTTCGATAAACCTTCTTAGATTTAGGGATGAGATTAAGTAGTCCTTTTGAGTTTCTCCTAGTAGAATACTTAGTTAAATTGGAAGTAAGTGGAGTCACGAGATGGTTGAGTCTATTTTTGATAAACTACAAGCATCAAAATAAAGCTAAGTAAAACTAAAAGGAAAAAACAAGTTGTGACCCGAGAATAGAAAGGTTTATCCCCAAAAATGATGCCAAAAATGTTGTCATCCTAATACACACTTGGGGTAATGTGGAAGAAACCTTAAATCCACTTGTTGTGTCCTTGGGGGAAATTCTTGATTCAAGGTGTTGTCACCTGATCCTCAACTCCTCCGTCTAGGACAATTCCTAGCGAAGCCAATGGGGGTAGGCCCTATAAAAATAAATCTAAGTCTTTTCTAAACTAAGAAAGAAAAACACTTTAATCTAGGAGTTTATTGCTGAAAATGAAATCAAATCATTCACCACTTAGCATTTATCATCACAAAAAATACTTTTCTGATGAGACATTCATAAATCAAAAGGATACATCATCTGCAATATTTAAGAGCATAAAAGAAGATTAGACAACATGCATAAGTGTAACTGCTCACATAAAGTAAATTGATAGTGCTTTCTAGCCAGTGCCTTAAAAGGAGTTGTGGGAAGTGTAGATCGAAGATTTTAATAAGGTAAATTTTGTATTAAGTTAATGATGAGTGTTTGGCCCCTTAGGAAGTTTGTTCTTTGCTTGGACTTGCTGAGAATTTACCGAAGCCCAATGGTTTCACTAGTAAATTCACCAAAAGTGTTGGATGTCCAACATGGTAAACAGTCTTACTTCGCATTTTCACTTTCAGGCCCTCTCCTCCCAATGAAATCATAATCTTAAGGGATTTCCCTATTAAACTAGCAAGGTTCAATTACTTGAATAAAACTGATCACACACCCTTCTTTGTAAATGAGGCACTTGCACAAACACTTGAAAGTGCAAAGAAAAGAAAAATTGCAACAAAGTGGAGACTGTGATCAACGTTTAAATGATTGGGATGAAAATTTTCTTCCAAGTGAGGAGTTTCAACGTACCGATGAATATTTCCAGGGAACCAATGAAAATGATGGAGAAATTCCCTCAAGTGGAAATTTTAAAAGAAGTGAAGATGATTATGACAATGGTGGACACTTTTTCCCGAGTGGGGAATTTAAAGACAACAATGTTGGTGATTATGAATTTCCTCCTAGTGAGGATTTTGAAGGTACTAATGAAGAGTTTCCTCCAAGTGAGGATTTCCATGGCACGACTGAGGATGAAGAAGAATTTCCCCCAAGTGGGGATTTTAAAAGTAATGATGACAATTATGGAAATGATGGATAGTCTTTCTCGAATGAGGAATTTAAAAGAAGCAATGTTCATACTAATGATTTCCCTCAAAGTGAGGATTTTGAAGGTACCGATGAGGATAATGAGGATTTTCCTCCAAGTGAGGATTTTGAAGATAGTAATTAGAATGATGAAGAATATATTTCAAGTGGTGATGTTCAAAGTAGCAAAGATGATTATGCCATTGGTGGTCACTCTTTCCTGAGTGATAGATTTAAAAATAAACAATGTTGGTGTTGATTTTCCTCCAAGTGAGGATTTCCAGGATACTAATGAAGGTTTTCAAGGCACTAAGCAAGATGGTGAAAATTTTCACTCAAGTGGGGATTTTGAAAGCAATGAAGATGATTATGTCAATAGTGGACACAATGCTTATGATTATTTTCCTCCAAATGATTATCTTGATGATGATGTTCTCAAACATTCAGCTGCAACAAATGAAGGTGATCGACATTCTCGAGTTTAGTCTCCTGACAATCTTTTGCTTGATACTCCTTGTGGTGATAAGTAAAATCCTTCTAGTGAGGATGATGAAATAGTGGAGACATTGAAAAGAAACATTGTGTCTAGGATCAATATTATACCTTTTTATATCAATCCAAATCATTCTAGTTATACAAGGTCTAGGAAAGAATTTCTCACTAAATCAATTTCCATAAGTGAATTGATTTCAAGTGAATGTTGTCAAGGAATTGTTTGAAAAGCATGGACTAAATGTATGGCTTGAATAAAAGGAGGACATATTTGTCATTGAATAAGAGCATGAAATTTTTTTATTTGACGAGGTGCATGATATCCACCAATAAACGATATGATTATCGCATTGGGAATATTTTACTTTGCAGAAAGGCTTTCAAAAAAATTCACTTAATTGGTAATCTTCATCTATCAAGAATCCAGACAAGGTTGGAAAACGATCCATAATTTTAGTCAAAGTTACATCATGGACGAGAGAGTAGGGTATTCACAAACATTGCATTGTCATAGATGCATGATTTCTTTTCCAAACATGGAGAGTGTATGCCAGATAGAGACACAATACATATTCTAGATAATTTTTCAAGGAGGGAAATCTACAACTTGTACAAAGGATATGTTGAAGGTGTTGAAGGAAATGGTAATTTTATTACATATGCATATTTTACAAGAATATGGAAGAAACAATTCAACAATGTCCATATTCCTAAGAAGTCAAGGATGGTGATTTGTAGTATATGTGCTACTTGTAAATCAAGAAGAGATAAATATGAAGGGGCAGAATGAGATATGTATTTACTACTTTTTTTTTTAAATTGAATAGTTATCAACTATGAAAAGATACGATCGATATTTCCATTTATGTCATGTGAAAATTCCATAATCAAAGCACTTCAAGAACATCTGAATCAACAATCAAGTGAAATACGAAAGTTGTGAAAATATGGGAAGAAGTGTTATGATGCTCCAAACAAATATTTAGATATGATAATTGATGGCATGGACCAGAACAAAACACTTCTACCAGATTTTGTCTGTACACCCAAAAATTTACCAGAAGAGAATTTCATTCAGTTTCACTTGGTTGGTTGTATGGTTTTCAATGGAAAAATGTGTCCAAGAGTTTACTTCACAGCTCCAAATATTCATAATGATGAAAATCTTACCATCACCATAATTCATCATGTGCTCACTCACTGGTCTGGAAATCTTCCTCAAGTTCTCTATCTACAGTTGGACAACACTAGTCGTGAAAATAAAAATCAAATTGTGTTTGGATATATAAGCATGCTTGTTGAAATGGGAATCTTTCAAAAGGTGAAAGTTTGTTTCCTTCTTGTTGGACACACTCATGATCATATTGATCAAATTTTCAGTCATTTTTCAATAACAATGAAGAGGGAAAATGTTGGAATTCTACCAGCATTGATTGAATGTATCAAGAAAGCATACATTCCAGAGCCTATTTTTCATATATTAGAAGAAACTGTTGACATGCGAAGATTTATTCATGGATCACATCGTGAAGAAAAATGTATTGAGCATCTTAATGACATTAGCTTCCAACATCAGTTGTTTTTCAAAAAAATTGATGGGAAAACACTTATATGGGGAAAGAAGTATTCAACTACTACAAAATGGGGGCCTTCATCAGGTTTATCATTTTTGAAGTTCATTACAGATCATCCAATTTTTTCATCAAAGTTATTATTTTTACAATCAGTTGCTAAAATCCACAATGCATGAAGGCGTAATAGAGATGTATATTATTTTGAATGCCTAGAAGAAATTAAAAAGTCCATTAAGGATACATATGAGTACTTTGATGTTGTTGATTCTGTTTGATGGGAGAATTTTTTCAATAGTCAAAGTGACATAATTAAATCTCAACAAATGAAGATACAATGTCGAGGACTCATTTTCATTGGCCATAAAATATTCCAAACGAATATGAAGAAACAAACATTGTTGAAGTTCAAGAATATCAAGGTGCTATTGAGTTTACACAAGTAGAGGAAAGAGAAATGTATATTGGTTGGTGGAGGTCGCATGCACAACATAAAGACATCGAAGACCTTTACATGGGTTTAGTACAAGATAATAAGGAGGGTAGCATGATTGCAGTTTTAGCGACTAAAGATTCACATGGTTATCCATTCTGGATAGGAAAGGTTTAAAAGATTGAGAAAGAAAATGATGATGTTATTGCAATTGAAGTGCATTGGTATGCAACAAGTACACACCCATTCAATGGTGTGTACAAGCCATATAAGGTGGTTGAGAAACATGTCAATTGAAAGAGAAAAAGAAAGGGTCAAAATACAACTTGTCGTCACACTGACCTCTTAAAATTAGATGATGTTGACATACTTGTTTATGACTTCAATTTGACAAAGAGAGGAACTCTTCACTCCAAGACAATAGAGATTATCAAGAGGTTGTTGCTGCAAGAAATAAATGAAAGATGGGAGTCAGTTGAACCTATTCGTAGATCTAAAAGGAATTTAACATTTGAAATGTTTGTCATTCATGTGGACTCAGATGGTGCATTCATCGAAAATAGAGAAGAGTATGGATCATCTACATCTTCATCAAAACATTCATCTGAAGAAAATGTAGACTCTGATGGTATTTTAGAAACCATGAGTCAATCTGGATAAGTTTATGGAACATTTTACGAACTTTTGATCCATATGTTGTTTGTATGGTAACTAAAAAAGAGCATTGAACTTAGATATGATCTTAAATGAAGTTATGGATATTTTGTTATGTTTTATGAATGATATGTTTTTTTATTATGGATAATATAATAACATTTCTTAGCTCATATGGTTTGAATATGGTCAATATAACAATACTTTTAATACATTATTTATGTTTCATTCAATGTAACTTGTATTGACTTTTTTATTATTAAAAGTAAAAAATTATTAAAAAGTGACGTTGAATTTTTAATGTATACTGTGATATTTTCACAGCATTATGTATTACCTTGTTCTTTGCATGATAATAACATTTAAAATGTAAGCATTTAAGGTTTGATTTTATGATTTTGTTTACAGTAATGATGAGTTCTTTTACCACATTATAAAAATGTGTCATTTTCATATCCGAATTTTAGAATGGGTGCTACCTGTAGAAGTACTTTTCAATTTGATGGTTGATTTTTAGGTTTTGGTTTTAATGGTACCAAGTGATAAAAATACGATTTCAAATGATCTCAAAATTTAATATTTTGAAACGAAAAAAAAAATAGAAAACATCTTGTTTATTTTTAGGTGTTGATTTTAAGGTTTTTCTAAGCTACTGTCTAGGTTTGAAGGCCATGTTTGAAAAATGTTGTAATTTTGACCCTGTTTTAGAAAATGGTGCTACTGGTGGCACCACTTTTTGATTTGCGGGTTGATTTTGATGTTTAGTATGAAAAAATATGGTTTTTTGGGGCCATAGTTCTCGTTTTGGGGTCACAATTCTCATTAAGTTGGTAACTATGTTATTTGAGTTTCACCCCTTAATTATAGAGATTTATCTAGGCAAATTCCACTTTTCAGGGGATAGAATCACTTCTTTCCTCCATTGTAGGGTTGGATCCTAATTTCTAGTAATAAGTGTGCACTTCAGGAGTAGATCCTATTTTCTAGGAGCTAGTTTATGTAGTGTAGTTATGGAGGTAATGGGGGGCTCAAAGGGCCCGTAGTGATAATAGTGGAGGTCGTTCAATCCAAGGTGAAGTATGTCCACTATATTATTGAATAAGGTTCACTATGGTAGTTAGATATAGTGTAGTAGTAGAAACATAATAAATGTGAGAATACATTTTGGAAGGTTCCTTCTCTATAATGTTCTTAGGTGGAATTATATAAGGAGGGGATGAAAAATGTAATGATCATATTGAATAATATTATTATTGTAACAAGAAAGAATTGTTTGAGAAACATTTGCTTCCATAAGGAATAACATTTAATCATGTTACCATATCTCAAGGGTTTTGCCTATTTATTTTGTTCATTATTTTATATGGATGATTTGAGTTATTTATAAAGTTATATTTTGATATTTTTTGAAGCATATAACATTTTGTATCAGAGCTCTTTCTTCAGCCAAAGAAAGGATGAATTCCTTTTTTTCTTTTTTTCGATTGTTTCAAGGGAAACAAAAAGGGGATGACACATTTCATATTTAATTATAAAACTTTATTAGTAGAATTTGTAGAAAAAAGTGATTTGTTTGAATTCCTCTAAAAAAATACCCAATTTATAAAAATAAATCATCTAGAACAATGTATGGGAAGTGAAGATATCAACATTTTAAATTCGGGAATTGTTTAGGGTTTTTCTAGGAAAAACCATGTGATTTGCACAATAAGTTACTTTTATAATCCATTGTCTTTATTGAATATTTCTTGCAAGTATGATGAATCGTACTAGAAAATATGATGGCTCTAGTATTAAAGAACTCCTAAATTCCCACAAGTCAACATGGAAAGAGCATCAGAAAGATTTGGTAAGTTTACATTTACAAGGCGACGCAGCCATTTGTTGGAAATTGCTCAACTATAGAAAAATTATGGCTCTCTCCGATGAATAATTTAAAAATGTATTGTTAGATAGGTCGTCTCATGTTGGAAAAAAAGATATAGAGAGAACCAAAGGATTCTTTTTATGTGGCAAGTCTATATTCTAGGTTCATGGATGCATTCAACAAGAGAAGGTTATTGTTTCTTTTAACCCTAGTTACATGTATAATTTTATCAATGTTAGTTTGGATAAAAAGTTGCAACTACATGGAAAGAATATTCAAAACACATAGGTTGAAGGTGAAAATATTAAAATTTTTAAATATTTGAAGCTTACAATGGATAAGTATGTATTGCATTATGATTTCCATGCCATATATATGCATGTTGTGGATGTTATTCTTAGATATCATTGGATGGAATTGGTGGGTAAAGTTAATGTTAATGTGCCAAATAAGTTCATCAAGATTTGGTATAAGAAAAATAAAATCACATTGCAGGATATGTATCTTATTAAGAAAGAAATATCCAAGGGGGAGATAAAGAAGTTTTTGTAGAATCCGAAGTTGAATCAAAAGAATAGACTACAAATGCACTTAATGAAAAACACCAAGAAGCGCATAAAAATGAAGAAACAGCTAAGAAACCACATGTTGAAAAGTACAAGCAAGAAAAAAAGAGAGCTAATGTTGATGTATATCACCATCCACACCACATGGAGAAACAACAATCATCCAAGCAGGGGTGTTAACATTAACACATTGAATATGGACCAACATGGCCCCATAAAGGAAACCAATAAAGATGTACATGGATAAATACCTACATTGCAGGATGATATCAGGATAGATCAACAATATCATGGAACCAAAGGTGCTATAAGGATAAAGATTAGAGTGGAAAGGTATCAATTGAACATCATGTTCATCTTCGATTAGGATCGACAGATTCACATACTTGGTAGAAATTGGCTACAATACTTAGTCTGTCATATTGTATGGTTTGATCTGATTTTTCAAGGATGAAACATGTCAACGGGGATAGAATATAGTGCATTGTAATACCCTAGTTTTGAGTCTCTAGATTAATAATGTATTTTGTATATTTGATGAAAGGTAAAAGTGATTGAACAATTGAAAGGGACGAGAGTGCCTAGGAAATGTAATACTTTGAACACTGTTAGTTAATAAAATACATCACTATGTGATAGGAATTTTTGCCACACTTCACGAATCTTATTTTGATGGCCTTACTTCTCCCTCTCCAGACTCAAATTTCCCTTTTGTGCATTCCATAGTCAAATATTCAAAATTTTGTACATACACATGGGACACAGTTAGAAAACTCATGTATATGTAGGTTGCTCCATTACAACCCGTGTACATTGGGTTTTGTGCTCAAAAATTAAAAAATATGTTGGGTTTTCATGCCAAGTCATGAGATCCATGATCCTTGACCTTCCATATATTGGAAATGCTCTAAATCGACCCTTCGATTCCATTTGAAGGCTATAAATTGAGCAATATACAAGACTTGAAGACATTCATCATTGAGAGCAAAGAAAATATAAAGAAATTTCACCTCGTATTGAGTCTGCATCCCTTTATCCTTGAAAGTCTGAACTTATTTTGTGATCATCCCCCAAGTTCTTCCTATCTTTAGAAGGAGAAACTCAATTACTCTAACTACTTGTGAGATTTCCTTTTTCGAGGATTGAAGTGGTGAAGGCCCAGGTGGAGGGACTTAGTTTCTCTGTTCCGATATGTGTCGTTACAAACTTTTTTCACCTATGTACTTATCTTGATTACATTAATATAAATATTCCTTTCTCGTCCAATTATATGTTGCAAATATTTGTATTACTTTCCATGGGCATATTTGTTATATATGTTAGTGGATTATGCTAGTTTATATGCTAATGTTTCATACAATTTCTAGATGCTTTTGTATCTTGTATGTTGAGGACAAGTTGCAGGTATTAAGCATTGGATGATGAGCTCAACCTTGGTCTTCTAAGGATCTCCGGACGAGGTAGGATTCTAGCCTTCCTTTTTTTAGAATTTCTTTTTATCTAGAATATTTGAGACTAGAGTTGATTTCTCAGTGTCGTTTAGTATGTTGTAGTTTACCCCTAGCCATAGAGAAAATTTCCTCATAACATAATTGGTAACTCCACTGGGGAACATTTTTACCCACTTTTATATAGTTTTTACCCTATCTTTGCTATTTTTGAGACAATATGGACTAATTTTGCAGTGTAAGACCTGGTTTGAACTAGTTTTGTCTAGAGTTTTGATGTATTTATAAAATTATTCTGCTCGTTTATGCCTCTGGAGGGTATATGCCATAACTAGAATATAGGATAGGTTCTCACCCTGCTTTGCATATTTTCATCATCCTATTATCACGATTCATATGCCGTAGGTAAGAACCCATTTTATAACGACAAAAAACCTTCTCGTTGTCACTAGAAGTGTCGTTATTAAGTGGTAGAGACTTACCAAACATGGGTACCCTAGTTAGAATATTTTTTTCCATTTGGTTCCCATGCAGAAGTTACTCCATAGGTCTGGGAGTCCCTTATAGTCCCGATATGACTTTCCGTTCGAACCTCATTACTCTTACTCAATGTCATTATGACCACTACATATGGGACTCCCGCTGAGTCTCAGTTAAGTTCCTTTTGGACTCCTCAAAAAATGAAAATATTATCGAGTGAACTTGTCTTTTTCAAACTCATTAAATGGATTTGAAAGGATGTCTATTTTTGTATAAGTTTAACCATTTTACAGACCAAATAAGCTACTTATGAAAAATGAATACTCTAGTCACCACTGGCTATAAGAGTTCTCCTGAGTATTATTTTATATTTTTCGGGCCCAAGGGACTAAATCTACGAAAAAGAATGCTACTGGAAGTTTATAGTGTGAAGTTGTAATTGCATACCATTATCATTCTTTTATTGTTTTTTTTGTTTGTTAATTTGTGCAGGACCTGCGATTAACCTGTGGCTTGAGAAACCGCGACTCAGGGGCATCTAAGCCATCAAAATCACCTGGGGATCGCACCCGGCCTGAGCCACACCAACCCTTAACATGGTTGGATTTTTTGTCCTCGCAGGTTCGAACCGGTGACTTTAACATCACGGAGTGGCTTAACAACACACTCTGTCACCGACTTTCCTACACCTCAGGGACATCATGCTTTTATTGTTGAGACTAATGTCAGATCCCACTTTCTCATTATAAAACTCTTGCCCCAATAATTCTCAACATTAGCCAAGCAATTCCTTCCATATATCATTTGCAACTTAACACCCTTTCCATGAAGAGGAAACATCCCCTCGAGTGTCCATGTCCTGCATTCATTCCCTTGCATTGAACATGTGTATGTTCCACTACTTGGAACTATTCTTTTACTCACGACACTTGTTTCCTCTCTTGTATCACATCATTTATTTTACTATAAAAAAACGAAAAAGCATGGGAAGGAAAATAATATTATCTCCTATCGACAACAGTTGTATCGCCTTTGAATAGAGCATAAATTCTTGAGTCCATTTCATCCAAGTTTTTGGTTTATCATTTCCTTAAGAAGTTGAACATGTTACTTAGAGTCTACTTCTATCACTACTTACTCTTCTAGTCTCTATGGAGATTTTGTTGATTCCTTCTGCTGTTAGAGTTTAAAATATTATTAGGTTTATTTTAAATTTACTAGATAACCATAGCATAGATAGGATCACTGAGAGAAACACAATCACAAGAGACACATCATTTATCCTGGGAAACCCTCATGGGGGAGAAAACCAAGAAAACACTTCCTTAATATAGATAGCCAATACAATGCCAAGACAATAAACCAAACACTAGAGAATATCCTCTCCCAAGTAATGTGCCTCTCTCTCTTCCTTCTTCTTCTACTACAGCTCCAAACTTGCGCTTTAGATCATCGAATGAGTGAGTGAGAAAATAATGCATTGACCTCCTTTATTTATACAAGTTGACAAGTGCTTAAAGGAGGTGTCTCTTCACTGGCAGAGCCGACTTATCTTTTTGGGTTGTTAGAACCACTTTAATTTTCCTGGGGGATGAATTCTCAATTAATATATTACAATTAGGGTTTGACCAATCTAGAAAAGAAGACTTAGTCATTTACAATGTCCGGCATGATCAATCCACAAAAGGGGATTGATCTAATGAGTAATACATCAATAATAAATAGAATACTGGTTGCAGTTACAATATTTCAACACTCCCCCTTAACAGGAAGGGTATTCTACAACAACATCAGGCGAGAGAGATGGAAACATCATCAACAACATATGGAACACTGATAGGCATATCTATAAATCATCGGAATTTTTTCTCATCATCATCGTTCACAACATGGAGCTGGAGTAGCATCATCTTCCTCATGAGCATGAGGTTAAGGTAACATGATCATCATCTTTAGCATGAGACTAAAGTAGCATCATCATCTTCTTTAGCATGAGGCTAAAGTAATATCATCAGTATCTTTAACATGAGGCTAAAGTAGCATCATCATATTCAGAATGGAAGATGAAATAATTTCATCATCATCATTATCTTCAGCAAGAAGCTGAAGTGGCATCATCATCATCATCTTCAACAAGAAGCTTAAGTGGCATCATCATCATCATCATCTTCAACAAGAAGATGAAGTGGCATCAACATGGATTAGTATAACACTAATACATCATCATCATCAATAACAACACAAGGTTGATACAACATCAACAACAACCATATCACAACACAAAGGTTGGATCATCATCAACAACAACAAAATCACAGCATGAAGGATGGAGCATCATCAACATCAACACTAGGCTAAGAATATTCAGCACGAAGATGGCATCACATCACGAGGCTAGCTACACACCATCATTGGCATGAAGCTGGCATCACAACACGAGGATAGAAACAAAAAATTAGCATGAAGTTGTCATAACAGCCTGAGGTTGGAAACACAACATTAACATGAAGCTGGCATCACAACATGAGGCTGGAAACACATCATCACATCACGAGTCTGGAAACACATCATCACAACATGAGGCTGGAAACACATCATCACATCACAAGGCTGGAAACACATCATCACAACACGAGGATGGTAACACATCATCACAACACGAGGCTGACAACACATCATCACAACACAAGGCTGGAAACACATCATCAACACAAAGTTGGAAATCTTCAGCACTAGGCTAGTAGCACAACATGAAGTTGGCATCACAAAAACACTACTCCCCCTTTCGAGGGAGGTCCTTTCGGAATACACCAAGCTTATTGTGAAAGTGCTCAAACTTTACACGAGATAGAGGCTTGGTTAACACATCAACAACATGTTCATTCGTGCTAACATACTAGATCTTTATGGCTCCTCTCTACAACATATCATGAATGAAGTGATACCGGATCTCTATGTTCTTCGACTCATCATAGAACACATCACCTCCATACAACTCTAGTTATCACATAGGATCATGATGGCTTCCATCTCTAGATCAAATAGATCTGTCAACAACATCCAAAGCCATACAACTTCACAACTAGTGAAACATGAAACAATGTATTCCTCTTCTATCGTGCTGAGAGAAATACTTGATGGCTTCCTACTCTACCATGAAGTCATGGTTGACCTTAGACTGAAAAAACATCCTGAAGTTCTCTTTCTATCTGAAACACTTCCAGCTCAATATGAATCAGTGTAACCACTCAGTCTGAGGTCATGATCTCTAGTATAATAGAGACCAAAATCCAATGTACCCTTAAGGTATCTCATCATATGTTTTGCAGCAACAATTTGTGAACACATCTGGGTTCTACCAGATACTGACTCAAGGAAAAAAATATATCTAGCCTGGTATTCATCAGATACATCACTGGACAAATAATATGTCTATATAGAGTAGCATCAACCAATTATGACGAGGTATCTACTAGGAGCTTCAACTTCGTTTCCATGGGTGTGTACATGGATTTACATGTCAAACCTCTTCATTTTAACTGCATACTTCCCTTGGTTAAGGAAGATCTTCTCGGTGTTCTGCCAAACTTCAAGATCTAAGAGATAATGCATTTAGGTCTTCCATCAAAATATGTTGCAAGCTTCTTCTGCAATTTGTGATGATCTTTTCTTCATCTTGTCAAGAATACATAATCTACATATAGTAGTAACATCACTGGTTCATCATTCATAACCTTGAGATAAAGGTTAGAATCAAATTTACTCTTGGTAAATACCAAGATCGTCAGGAAGCTATCAATTCTTTCATACCAAGCTCTAGGATCTTGCTTCAACACGTATAGAGCTTCCTTCAACCGATAGACATGAGTCTTTCTATCTTCAGTCTTTAAATAAAATTTTCTCATTACATTGTACCAATCTTGTACACTTGCTCAACTACAATTCAATCTGCACAATCATGTGCTAGCTCTATGTGCTCTCTACAAAGCACTATCTGTCTCACTTCCTGAGAGTATGTCCTCTCCTCTTTATGTAACTGTTCCTTCTAGAACTGGGACTCTGCACCTGCAGCTGCTCTGAAGATGAGAATGACTACTTCATTCTCATTGTGGTTGTTGAAATATATGAGTACCTCCTCTTATTCTATCACAACAACAACTTCATATGAAACTAAGAGTGGATCAATAACTTATAATGAAGGTATATATTCTTCTTTCATGGAGGTAACTCTATATTTCATTGTAATTCATGTCTCCATGAACCAAATATTGTGATGCACCAACTTCCACTAAATTTTAAATATGAGGATTCCTCCCCCTGCATCCCATACTATGTATGAATCATAGTTCTTCTGGTTGTCTTCATAAATCTTGGAAGTATTTCTTCAATTACTGGAGTAAGTGTCTCATCATAGTCTTATCCCTATTCCTGGGAGAATCCTCTGTACACACATCAGGCTTTGTACATCTGCAACATGCTTGATTTGTATAGATCAATCTTGGAAGTCAATATTTAATTATTTTCTAGTCTCACGGAAGCATCCATATCCTAGTATTTCTGACTGGCTTTCTTCTCTCTTACTAAAATAAGGGAATATTCCTAGGAGATTTCATATCTCCTAGAAGTTTCTAAAGCTACGATCTAGTCTTCTCATGACATCTGTCTCCCAGTCCTGGAAGTTGTCTCTTCATCTAATCCTTTCTGAGATCTGGATTACTTTTGATTTCTTCTGAGTCTACAAGGACTTCATCATCTCGTACATGGTATACTTGGTGTTGAATACCAAGTCTAAATATGAAACACGGAGTCAAGATTCAAATGAGTTCTTCTTCCCATTGAGGTGGATTCATTAAACTTTGAACAATTATGTTGTGAGTTCTTGTTCTAATGTTCAGTCATCTTTGGAGCCTTCTACTCCTTTCAATCAATCTTCATATGAGATACTCTGAATCTAAAAAGATAGCATCTTCTTCATATTCTTTGGTACATGAGTGTATATGGTCATGTACATGGTCTGCTTCATATCTCATCTAATATGTTTCTTTCTGCAACCTTGACTATAGCTTCCTCAAGGTTATCACCTGTGACCTGAAACAAGGTCAACAAAACAACAAGCAATAATAATACTCTTTTGATAATAGTAGGCAAAACAAAGACACAAATAATCATCACAGTAGCTCCTTTAGAGCTATCACTTGTGACCTGTCTGAAGAAAATATCAAAAGTAAGAAATACAATACGAAATGAGGTCAACACTCTTATAGTGTTGTGATCAAACATGCCTCCATGGTAACCTGGAATTAACACAAGAGGTTTTTCCTAGAGATGTTAGCTGTATCTGTTAAATTAAGCATTTACCTCAATATGCCCACATGATACCAAGTATAATACTCTTCAAGGATTGCTACCTCAACTATAGTGTTTACTTGTAATGGGGTAGTTATCAACTTTGTCATGTGCAACTTTGAATCTTATCAACTTAATTAATCAAACCTAGAACCTAGAGTCTTGTCCTCAAAANCACATGATACCAAGTATAATACTCTTCAAGGATTGCTACCTCAACTATAGTGTTTACTTGTAATGGGGTAGTTATCAACTTTGTCATGTGCAACTTTGAATCTTATCAACTTAATTAATCAAACCTAGAACCTAGAGTCTTGTCCTCAAGAATGAGTGTGTTTCTTTTCTTCCAAGTCTCCTTCACTCAAGATGACAAGTGATTTATTCAACCTATCTTTTGTACTATGAAAATATGATTTCTTGACATAAGGTTGGGTTAGAGAATAAACTCTATGATCTCAACTTTAATCCATCTAATACCTTGACTTTAATTTTGACCAAAGGTTAGTATTTTGGTCATAGCTTCAACATGAAACCTAGATCAAACTAATTTCATAACAAATAGATGCATATAAGAATAATCAAACATGGGTTGCATTATTCCTCTCAATGTGTTGGTTCTTGATATCCTTCTGTATGTATGGAAAGAGATCCCTTCTCCTGCAAATACCCTTTAAATCTTAACAATTTAAACATATGTGAGTACATACCTCTGATAGCATTTGCAGGTAGTGGCACCATATGGTAGTAGCGGTAATAATTACCAACTCTTAAGAAATTCAAGGGTGACTTCAACTGGTATTGTAGATGATACCTCAACTGATACTGCAACTGTAATTGATACTGCAATTGATTATGAAACTGCAACTACAACTGCAACTTACAGTTTTATGAGGAAACCCTAATTTTTCAAACTTCAAATTTTGAAATTCTGATCTAGGGGCTAGATGCGCTGAGCTGAGGCAAGTAAGATGGTGCAGTCAGATTTTTGAAAATCCAAATTTTGCCCCCTCAAACTTGACCAGTGAATTTCTGGACGGTTGCTTCTAGTTTTCTAGTACTTTTGGTTTTCTGGTACTTCTAGTTTTCTGGTGCTTCTGGTTTTCTAGTACTTCTCGTACTAATGAAAACTAGGGTTTCATTTTCTGGGATTTCTATCCACTGAAAAGGTGGGCTGAAGGTGCCAAAGAGTTCCTTGGGCTAGGGCACACTTTTCTAGATGACTTTTGGGCTGAAATTCCTCTTCAATAAAAATCCCTAATTTTCTTGTACGACAACAGTGACATTTTTCTTTTTCTTGTGAAATATGCTCTCTTCAGCTTAGTTTTGATACCATGTTAGAGTTTAATCTATTATTAGGCTTATTTTCAATTTACTAGATAACCATAGCATAGATAAGATCACTGAGAGAAACACAATCACAAGAGACACATCATCTATCCTTGGAAACCCTCATGGGGGATAAAACCCAACAAAACATTCCTTAATATATATAGCGAGTACAATGGCAAGACAATAAACCAAACACTAGAGAATATCCTCTCCCAAGTAATGTGCCTCTCTCTCTTCCTTCTTCTTCTACTACAGCTCCAAACTTGTGCTTTGGATCATCGAATAAGTGAGTGAGAAAATGAGGCATTGGGCTCCTTTATTTATAAAAACTAGTAAGTGCTGGAAGGAGGTGTCTCTTCATTGTTAAGGCCGACTTGTCTTTCTGGGTGGTTAGAAACGCTTTAATTTTCCTAGGGGCTGACTTCTCAATTAACATATTACAATTAGGGTTTGACCAATCTGCAAAAGGGGACTTGGTCATTTACAATGCCTGGAATGATCAATCCACAAAAGGGGATTGATCTAATGAATAATACATCAATAATAAATAGAATACTCTTTGCAGTTACAATATTTCAGCACCTGTATCACAAACTTTTGTCAATGATCAATGTTAAGTCTATGTTACATGGGTTATCCATCCATCTTATGCTCTTTCTCAAAGGAATTATAAGCCTATGTCGACCATCCATCAAAATTCTTGACTTTGCATGTCGGCCATCCCCTTACTAGTGAATCTCAGAATCACATGAATTTTTCTTCCTACCTTGTACCTTGGGTTTATGTTCATCATTGGTAGCTGACCTTGAACCCAACAGATGACATATATTCATTTGTTTTTGACTGGGGTGTTTACCTTGTCTTCGACAATAAAAAATCTATCCATGCATTGAGATTCATGTAGTGTCTTGGTTTCCATTAGACCCTATTGGTGGTTTCATTTCCTTTGTTGGAAATTTTCATATTGGATTCTAGTGAGAGGGTCTCTTTCATGCACTACTTGGATATTTTGCATGCAAGAGATGCACATGGTCATTGGTTTGTTAACATTTTATTTGTACGTGTTCTTCCTAATCATCAAGCTATTTCTTTTTACCTCACGCTGGATGATGAGAGATTCCTTAATGTTATCCTTTTAGTGGGTCTCATTGAATCGACTTCAAATCATCTATTTTGGAATTAATATCTAGATTCATAAGAGTACCTAGAGGCTTGCAATCATCAGTGGCAGGTTCTTCTTCGATCGACAGTTTGGAATACATCAATATCTCTCGATTGATAGATTATTCAAGTGTTCAACTTCAACACCTTTATTCACACTTTTTGAATGTACTCAGTGCCTTGAAAGCTAATTTCATTATCGGGGGGTTATCTCCTGTTTGTTGATAGTATAAATCAATGAATGGTAATCAAATGAAGTCTCATTTTTTCCAGCTTCAACTCCTTTATTCACATGATGTAGACTTTCACCTTTAGAGGATAGTGTAGAATACCTCCAGTTCAGAGTAGAAGCATCCCATATTTTATTTTATCTTTCATCGTAATAGTACCTATATGACTTCAGTGATCATGGAAGATGAGATTGTACTCCATTATATACATATATCTTGAGATGATTTTGAGACTAGACTCCACTATGTCTAGTTCGTGACTATGACAAGCCTATGGAATATGTCCACTTTGTATTTCCTATTCATATCCATGAACACCTATTTTTTATATATCCATACACATCTGTAGTGTAATCAAGATTGGCATCCATGTGTATAGAGTCAATATGAATTGTAATATTCTCATAGCAGACTAGTTCTTCTAGATGGGCCCTCACTACTCCATTTCTGAGAATTACAATTTCTTTCGGCCATCATGATTGCTCCTCTAACCTCACACATTAGGGGGCATCTGTTATAGAAATTTTTCCACACTCCATGCATCTTAATTTGATGACCTTACCTTTCCCTATGTTGACTCAAATTTCCCTTTTTCTCATTCCAGAGTCTAAAATTTAAAATTTTGTACATATACACAAGCCACTATTAGAAAACTTGTGTATATGCAAGTTGCTCCATTACAACCCACATACATCAAGTTTTGTGCTCAAAAATTAAAAAATATGCTAGCTTTCCATGACAAATCATGAGATCCATGATCCTTGACCTTCCATATACTGGAAACACTCTAACTGGACCCTTCAATTCCATTTGAAAGCTATAAATTGAGCCATATACAAGCCTTGAAGACATTCATCATTGAGAGAAAAGACACTCTGGAGAAATTTCACTTCACATTGAGTCTACATCCCTTTATCCTTGAAAGTATGAACCTCTTTTGTGTTCATCCCCCAAGCTCTTCCTATCTTGATAAGAAGAAACTCAATTACTACGACTACTTGTGAGCTTTCCTTTGTGGCGGATTGAAGTGGTGAAGGCCGAGGTAGAGGGGATTATTTTCTTGGTTCCAATATGTTTCATTAGAGAAGTTTTCACTTATGTACTTTTGGTAATTACATTAATATAAATACTCTTTTCTCGTCCAATTATATGTTGGAAATATTTGTATTACTTTCCATGGGAATATTTGTTATACATGTTAGTGTATTATGCTAGTTTATATGCTAAGGTTTCTTACAGTTTTGATATGCTTCTGTATCTTGGATGTTGAGGAGAAGTTGTAGGTATCAAGCGTTGGATCGTGATCTCAATTGTGGTCTTATTCAAACGTCTATACGAGGTAGGATTATATCCTTCCTTTTGTTAGAATTTCTTTTTATCTAGCATATTTGAGACTATAGTTGATTTATGGGTGTCGTTATGTTTGTTGTGGTTTGCCCCTAGCCATAGAGAGATTTTCCTTGTAACACGCTAGCTGGAAGATGAAAAAAGACAAGAGTTATAGGGGACTATGATTCCACGAGAGAGGGGGGAGTTGATGGGCTAAGCCTTTATATTTTGAATTATTTTCATTTACCCAAATTTGAATTTTAGAAAGAAAGAGGGGGTTACATGAGATTCTTGGGGGGAGTCCACATTATGCATTGATTATTAAAATCCCATTCATGATTGTCTTGCGGTTGGCCATTATTTGTTACTTAACTTGTTTTAGAGTTATTTCTCTCTCATACATGCTTCTTTCTCATTCTTTGTTTTTCATGGGGAAGTGAAAATGAATTGTTGAAGATAATGAGCCATGGTTGGTTGGAAGTAGGAATTATTGGTGTATCCTGACAATAAATGGATGCTTGTATGCTTGAGATGCATTTTCATGTTGATAAACCTTGTTCATAAATCTGAATCCTGAGAGTTCCAACATTCATATTTATTGACCAGTAACATTGAATCCTTGGAATGAGATCGACACCTTGATAGACTCTGTGGTAGTGAAGGGGGTTCATTTTCTTTGGGTGGTGCAGGACGAAGGGGAAGAGAGCTAGTAAACTAGGTTTTTTTGTGTGGTTGAGAAACCAATGAGATCTTGATTGCTGACTTGTTTGGGAAACTGAGTGTCATTCATAGACCCATCCTTGTGGATTCAGAGCCTCGGATCAAGGGTGGCCTCTTGTAAAGACTTCATGCATTTCCTAAGGTTGAGTGCAGCATCCCACACCTACATCGAGTTGGTGTAATTACATTTTAAAGATAATTTCTCCGTCATGCATTCCTCTTCTTGTATATTTATTTCCACTTTGCATTAAATATTATGTTTGTAATGTTTTATGCTATTCCTGTTGTTGGTTATTGATATGCATGGAATGATTAATCATTATTTTACATTTTAGTTCAGTTCTTGATGTTTGCATGTGCATTATAATGTTTCTTGAATTAAAATATTGGTATTAGAATTTGAAATAAGTCCAAGAGGTGAATTTTAGGAGTACTTGAGCAATGGGTACAATCCAGATCAATATCAGAGAAGAATCGAGAGATAAATATTTTTTTGGGTTTGTTATTTTGGGTCTATCACAATTGGTATCAGAGTTGTAGGTTACAACATGACACCTTCAAGGGCTTGCTACAAGAAAACAAGAATTTCTTTAGTGAAATTAATTAATTTTTATGGGAAAACGTTAGAGGGGATATTTATTTTTGTGACTAAACATTGTCATTCAACCATGGAAATCATGTTCAAGTTAACCTCCATGGCCCTGGAATTCCAACGAGATCTCTCTTTCATGATTTGGGAATATTAATAGACAATTATTCCTTCTAGGAAAACAACGTACAATAGTCTTCAATCTATCTCTCACATGGATTCCACATCGTTGATTTGTGATATGTATTGTTTCTTTATAGAACATGTGCTAGGAAAGGTTTTCATAACATGTTTATAATAAAAATGGAACCTTTTATCATGTGTGTCAAGCAAGGAGAGCCATGGAACCCCATGAGGATTGTACATGGTATACATTTTGATTTCCACCTCAGCGCCCCATCATTATGCCTAGTCAGTTCCTAATAATCTACCATATATTCCAAATTTCACCCCATGATAGGTCCATTCACCACCCTGTGTCATTGGAAGATTTACACAAATTTAAAAAACCATTGAGAAACATCGATCACTGGACTGTAGTCGACTGTCAGGGAGCCAGAGGGGAGCTTATGCAAGTGGCCCAATGGACCGAACTAGACTATACTAGAGTCGATTGGAGGAGTTATATAAAGAATTATGTAGGCGACTCATTGGTTGGTGATCCTATGTCTCGGTGGACCGGACCAGACAAGAGTCAATTGGGGTAGTTATATGGAGTCTTGTGTGGGACGTGGCTTAGTGGTTGGTGGCCCGGTGGACTAGACTGGATCATAGTTGATTGGGGGATTTATATGGAGGATTATGTAGTGGCCTGATGGTTGGTGTATTTGTGTCCCAGTGGATAGGATTCAATTGGAAAAGGCTGTAAGGAAGCTTGTACAATGGCCCAATGGATTGGACTAGTCCAGAAGCATATAAAAAAGGGGAGAAGGGGAAGCACTCCCTGTTAACCAAGGCCATGCCAGCACCACTACATTGTCATGTTAATGTCGTTTCATCTAATTATTCCATGTCAGTGCCACATCATCATCCATGTCAATAGATAGCTAGTTCTGTTAAGAATTCTAGGTATGGATTTTTTTTTAAAGGACAAAGTTGTTGATTCCATATTTATATAGAATTTGTCGAGAGAATCCAATTCCAAATCTATTTTTTTTTTGTTCCTAATCATAAATACTATAAGTTCCAATATAATTCATTTCTTTGTTCTTTCAATATTTTCTTCTACAAGGAGAAGAAGTTGGCCTCTGAGATTTGTTGTACCTGTGAAATAAATGCAAAAAGGGATGAAAATGTTGATTTTAGAGAGCCATAACTTTTAGCTCAAATATCATATTGGGGAATAATTATAGTCTTTGAAAACATGATGTAGAAGAGAACAACCTAGAATTATTAAAATTTGGAACATTATGATACAATTATTCATGAATTGAGAAGAAAAAACACTCGTAGCATTTCTTGACATAACTTCTATAATATGCATAATTCTAAGAAAAAAGGTTACTTGCACATTTTGTAGAATTAGAGGTATAAGAAGATTAGGTCAAGACAAGATTACAAATTATAGTCACAAAATATGGGTAAGCAGCCTTTATCTATGAGAGAGAAGTGAAAGGCCATCATATCAGTGTTGGAAAAGTAGAGACAAAATCTAATAGAGATAGGAGAAGAGTGAAACCAACAGAATCAATAGAGACTGTGAGAAGCTTGAGAATGGAAGTGCATATTTACAAAGTAGACAATGAGAATATGACGAGAGAAAATAACCAAATAAATGATCAAATGATGAAAATCATAAATTATTTGTAGAGACAAGCAAAGAATGGATCAGGCTCAAGGAATGAGGAAGAAGGAAGATGATGCAGTAGCATCCTTGGGCTCGGGAAATCCGCAACACCCAAAAATATTTTCATTCTGCAAACGAATAAGGATGATGTTAGCGGTCCATTTTATTTAGTTAGTTTGCTATAAATTGGAACTATTGATTACTCTTGTAGCGACTATTTCTATGTTGAAACTTGTGCTAAAACTCGTGATGAAACTTCCACACATAGAGAAATTTTACAAGTGTCATGTTGAAACTCGTGTTGAAGCACATATTGAAACTCGCGTTGAAAAACACATTGAAACTAGCACATATAGAGAAGTTTTACAAGTGTCATGCTGAAACTCATGATGAAACTCGTGTTGAAACTCATGCTGAAACTCCCATGTATGGTGAAATTTAACAAGTGTCACAATATTTCTTCATTTGCAACATTGCAGTTGCACGCATTTGATTTTTCCATGCTAGTATGCATTCATGATGAGTCGCAGTTACCGTTAGGTAAAAGAACTCCCAGCTAAAGGAAAAATCATGACCGAGGTACCTCTACACTGTCAGGTCAAGCACCCCATCGATCTAATCCCTGACACATCGCTTCCCAATGGGACATTCTACCACCACTCTCTATTAAAGAATGAGGAGATCAAGCGATAGATCCAATAACTGATCCACAAAGGGCACATACATCCCATCTCATCACCTTGTGGGATCCCAATCGTGATGGTATAGAATAAAGATGAAACTTGGTGACTCTACATTGATTACCGGGCTTTGAATAAAATCACAGTCAGAAATCGATACTTGATTCACCGAATTGAAGACCTTCTTGATCAGCTCACAGGGACCATATACTTTAGTAAGATTGATATGAAGTCTAGATACCACTAGGTCCTGATAGAAAAAATAGATGTATGGAATATCGCCTTCAAGTTAAAGGAAGGTCTTTTCGAATGGTTGGTCATGACCTTTGGCTTGACAAATTCTCCAACTTCTTTCATGAGGATGATGGATGATATCCTACGACCATTCACCAATACTTTTGTAGTGGTTTATCTGGATCACATTCTCATTTACATCAATACTTGGGAATAACACTTGCAACATATTCAACAGGTTTTTCACACCCTGTGGTAACACAAGCTATACGCAAACTTCATAAAATGATCCTTCAGCATGGACAAGGTCCATTACCTAGGATACATTGTTGATCATCATGATTTACATGTGGATCCAGCCAAGATCCAAGTCATCCATGATAGGCTAGCCCAAAACACACTCACTGAGCTTCGAATATTCTTGGGTCTTGTCAATTTCTACCACAGGTTCATCTTATGATTCTCCCATATTGCATGGGTCCTTAGCCAAGTAACCAGGGGTGGTGGTAAGGCGAAATTTGTGTGGAGCCAGTCCCAACAATAAGCATTCGATGATTTGAAGCAGTGCTTGTGCTCAACCCCAATACTTTCACTACCAGACCTGAAACATCCCTTTGAGATCAAGATAGATTCTTTAGAGTATGTTGTGGACATCGTTTTCACTCAGCACAGCCACCTCGTGGCCTATAATAGTGAGACACTATCAGATGTTGTCCGTAGGTACCTACTTATGACAAAGAAATGTACTCCATTTTGAAATACTATCGCCAATGGAGACATTACATTCTTGGGAAGGAGACAATCATCCACACTGATCATAAGCCATTGCAGTTCATGCATACACAAGGTAGATTGTAGAATGACCACCATTAGAAGTGGTTCACATACTTGCAACAATTCCACCTCAACATCAAGTATAAAACAGGAAGCACCAACCGTGTCATTGATTGTCTCAGCAGACCTCCAGTCATGACACTCACTATGATGCTAGACTCTTGCAATCATGAGACCCATGGATGGCCCCAACTTTATGAGATAGACCCAAAATTCTCCACCACCTACCAAATGTTGGGCACAAAGGTAGTTGTCGCTAATTTCCATCTTCAGGATGGGATGTTGTGTTGTCTGGGCCATATATGCATTCCATCAAGAGAGTGAGTGAAGATGATCTGGGAATCCCACTACAGTCAAGTGGTAGGACACTTTGGCATCGAAAATATAGTGACAATGCTGCAAAAACATTTCTACTGGTCAAAACTTTGAAAGGAGGTCAACAAGTATATCAAGTCTTGCACTGTCTGCATTATTTCCAAGCTGACCATTAACAAAAAGGGCTTGTACACCCCTTTGCCTACTCCTGACAGGCCATGGGAATCCATCTCCATGGACTACATGTTGGGCCTCCCTTCTACCAAGTAGAGAAATGACTTTGTTTTTATGGTTGTTGATCACTTTTCTAAGATGGCAATTATGGTCACCTACAATAAGAGAATCACAATAGAGGCCACTTCCAAGCTCTTGTTTGAGAGAGTCTGGGTAAATTTTGGAATCCCACAAACCATTGTCTCAGATCAGGATAGTTGATTTATCAACACATTCTGGTCGAGCCTCTGGTCACTACTGGACACCAAGCTCAACAAATCCATCGCCTTCCACCCCTAGATATATGGACAAAATGAGGTTTTAAATCAAATGATCGTGCATATCCTGCACATGTATAATTTCAATCACCCTTGCACATGGGATGAGAGTCTTCCCTATGTCCAACATATCTACAACCGAGCATTACATAGCTCAACTGGCCACAACCCCTTTCAGGTGGGGTTGGGATTACAACCATTGGGTCCCATAGATGTTGCATTACCCCTTGTAATCACCTCGGTCGACTCATCTCCTGCTCCAATTGAAGCTGAAAAAGCCACCCGGTTCATTGAGCAGATCCAACGCATCTATCAACAAGTTCAGTATATCCTATAGAAGTCCAATGAAAAGTACAAGAAATTCCATGATCAAGACTGGGTGCCACATAAGTTTCAGGTGGTTGAAATAGTTTGGTTGCATTTGAAGAAATAATTCCTTAATGGACCCCATTGGAAGCTTCACCCACTCAATTATGGGTCGTACACCATCACCAAGGCCATGGGTGACAATTATTTTGATCTCAAAATTCTTCCTTTCCTTGGCATGCACCTAGTCTTCAATGTGGATCTCCTTAGACCTTATTTCCCACCATTATTGGACACCTCAAAGATAGCAGAACAACTGAAACCAACAAATCTCAACCCAGACTACATACAAGAGGAATCGAGTGATCATATTGTAGACAAACAGGTCAAGATAACTCACCAACAAAGGATCCAACTTTATCGAGTTGTCAAAGCAAGGCAAATCCTACACAAGGCAAGTGGCTCACCCGGGGACAAATTCAGTAGAAATTTCCTCATCTAATGAAGGCACTTAGAGAAATGGAGACCATTTCTTCATAAGGGGGGAGGATTGATCTAGATGGATGTTGGTGGCCTCCCACCTATTCCAACTAGCTCATTTTGGAAGTTTTCCAATTCAGCATTTATTTCCTAGTTTTCGGCTCCCTAGGCCGTTTTGAGGCCCTAAACAACGTTTTTAGGGCTCGCCACAATTAAAATGTGTACAACTCGCCACATACAACATGTGTAGTCCTCAGATGTACTAACTTACCCAAATGGGGCCCACATGACTTTTGGCGCTTCATCTCCTAGGGTTAAGTTTTTGTATGTCTAGGGTTTTTAACATTCCTGTTTATTGTAAAAAGGCCTTGAGAGCCTCGTTGTAATCATATTCTTGCGAATGAGCGTATCCTTCACATCTCTTCTCAGAGATAAGCCTCCACCATATTAGAAATCTTGTTTTTTGCTGCATTTTATAGTTTCAACTTATTTCCTTATTGAATAGAAACAAGTTTTACTATATATCTATTATTCTGTGTTAAGCATCTTTTGATAATAATTTTCATTCATTTCATTCTTCTCATAAAATCTGAATTAACAGGGTACATAATACCTATTCGTGGTGGTTTCTTGACAATATTGTTGAAATCCAAGTTGGGTTACATAACCAGTGTGAGGTATGTGGATGTTGGTGAGACACATACGACTTGGAGGAATGGCATCGCGAAGGAGAGGAGTAGGAAGGGGAGGGGAAGGAATCAAGAAATGGAAAATTTTAGAAGAATAATAGAGGAATTGGAAAATAATAGCAATGGAGATGATCAAGTATACTTAGAGCTAGAAGAAGAATTCAAAGACGAATGGGATGGTGATGAAAGAGACCCATCATCTAGGATGATTTTGTATTTAAGTAACATGGGTAGTGAAAAGGTTGAGGTTTCCTATTATGATGGTAGTCTAAGAGCTTATGTTCTCATTGACTGGATTGGATAACTTCAAATATACTTTGAGTATAAAAATGTTCAGGATCGAAATCGGGTAAGATTTTTTGTTGCGAAATTGAAAGTAAATGCAACACTATGGTGGGATATGTTGCAGAAGGATAGAGTGAACAATCAGCTGGAAAAAATCATAACCTAGAAGAAGATGGTTACCAAGATTAAAGAGAAATTTCTTCATGTTTATTACCAGCAGGATTTTTTATGACAAGGCTAGAACCTCAGACGAAGGGAGACATCCATTTATGAATACACTGAAGAATATTTTAGGTTTCCACTCAGATCATGCCTAAAGGAATCATAACTCCAACGAGTTGTAACGTACGTAAATGGGATGAAGTATTTGATTAAATATGAAATGATTACACACTAGTTCCACACTATTGATGAAGCTTATCAAGTTTCCCTGAAGGTAGAATAAAATATTGAGAGGAAAACATAGCCTAGAGGTAGAGGAAGAGGTTTTAAAGGATGAGGTGAAGTAGGGACTACTAAAGGCAGTGAAAAGGAAGAATAATATTCCAGTGGTCAAGGTGGAAAATGAGTAAATGGAGTTGGTATAGGTAGAGGATTTGGAAGAGGTAAGGGAAGATATGTATTAACTTGTTATCACTGTGGTGTAGAGGGACACAAGAAGTATGAATGTCTATAAAGGCAAGATTTAGGAAGAAGAGGTGAAGCATGGGAAAAAGTCACACAGGCTGACTAAGCTTCAGTAGTTGGAAAAAATGTGACTATTCTTCAGTAAGAACAAGGTGAGAATTTGTTATTCCAGAGAGTGTTGCTTAAATCTGAACGAAAAGAGGAAAATGAACCAAAATAATGAAAGAAAGATTTTATAACAAAATGTAAGGTTCAAGGAAAATGTTGTAACCTGATTATATATGGAGGAAGTAAAGAAAATTTGGTATCCACTGAATTCATGAACAAACTGAAATTGACAAGGTTGAACCATCCAAACCCTTATCATGTTTCTTGGTTGAAAAAGGTACAACAGGGCACTGTGACTAAGCAATGTTTATTGAATTTTCAAATAATGATTTTTCAGGAGCAGGTGTTATGTGATGTGATTGAGATGGATGCATGTCACGTACTGTTGGGAAGACTGTGGTTATTTGATCGACAATTTCACCATAATGGTAAGGAAAACAATCATGAGTTCAAGGAATATGGACATCGTTATAAATTAACACCAATGTTGGAGGATACAGTAGCAACAACAAGAAATTGTGTTGATATAAACATGAGTAGCAACAAAATCATGCTATGTTCTGCTAAAGAAGTTTTACATTAAGTAATAAAATCAACATTTTGTTTAGCAGTGATTTCGAAAGAAGTGAAAAGTGTAGAGAAGAAAAATGTTGTACCTACATAAATAAAGTTGTTGTTGGATGAATTTAAGGATATTATTGCTAATGATCTGCCAAAAGGATTTCCTCTAGTGAGAAGTATTTCTCATCAAATTGATTTAATGCCCAGATTGATTTTACCTAATAAATTTCCTTACAAGATGACTCCAGAAGAGAGTGAAGGGGTAAATAAGCATGTGCAGGAGCTACTTGATAGAGGATTGATTAGAGAAATTCTAAGTCCTTGTGCAGTACCAACAATGTTGACTCCAAAGAAAAAAAGAGAATGGCAAATGTGTATTGATTCATGTGCTATAAAAAATATCACTATAAAGTATATATTTCCACTGCCAAGAATGGATGATCTAGTGTACTGTTTGAGTGGTTTAGAATATTTTTCAAAAATTGATTTGAAGAGTGGTTATCACCAGATTTGAATTAGATAAGGTGATGAATGGAATAAAACATTCAAGATGAAAGATGAACTGTTTGAATGGTTAGTGATGTCATTTGGGTTAACTAATGCATCCAACACATTCATGAGATTGATGAACGAAGCCTTCAAGCCATTTTTGGGTAAGTTTGTGGTTGTATATTTGGGTGATATACCGATTTTTAGCAGGAGAAGAACATAGAATATTGAGCATGTGAGAGAAATGTTACAACGCTTTAAGGAAGAGAAACTATTGATAAACCTGAAGAAGTGTACATTCGTGCAACAAGAGTTAGTGTACCTGGGTTTTGTGGTTTCAGAGGAAGGACTGAAAATGGATCATGATAAAGTGAAGTCTATTCTTTAATGGCCAACACCAAGATGAACATTCGATGTGAGGAGTTTCCATGGATTAGCATGCTTTTACCAGAAATTCATTAGGAATGTTAGCCAAATATGTGCACCTCTTAAAAAATGTATGAAGAAGGAAGTGTTTCAATGGACTGCAGTAGCAGAGAAGTCATTAGAAGAATTTAAGAAGAGAGTAACAACATATCCAATAATAGCATTACCATATTTTAATAAAGTGTTTCAGGTTGATTGTGATTCTAGTGGAACAACAATTGGAGCAGTGATAGGTTTAGGAAGTCGAATAAGATAGTTGATGCATTAAGTTGGAGGATAGTGTTACTCAATACCATGTCGGTAGGAGTGGTAAACTTGAACTGTCTAAAGACATTGTATGGAGAAGATGTAGATTTATCAGAAGCTTGGAAGGCATGTAAGGATCTTTGGAGTCTAAACAGGACACCATATCTAGACTACCATATCCAGGAGGGATTTTTGTTTAAAAATCAACATTTTTGTATTCCCATAAGTTCCATATGGTTGAATATCATTAAATAATTTCATAGTGGTGTCTTAGGAGGACATTTTAGCATTGATAAAACCACAACCGTGGTGAAGGAGAAGTAATTTTGGCCCATATTTAACAAGGATGTTTGAAATTTTTTGGAAGGTTGCAGGATCTTTCAACTAGCGAAAGGAAAAAGTCAGAACATGTGACTCTATTCTCCATTTCCAGGACCTAAAGGACCTTGGGAGGATATATATATGGATTTTGTCTTAGGATTTCCTATGAATTGAAGAAAGCATGATTCAACAATGGTAGTTGTTGATGATTTTTCTAAAATGGAACACTTCATAGCATGTAAAAAGACTAGTGATGCTAGTGAGGTAGCTTCATTGTTTTTCCAAGAGGTTGTTAGATTGCATGGAATTCCATGGAGTATTAATTCAGATCATCATACCATATTCCTTGGACATTTTTGGAGGACACTCTAGAAAAATTTAGGATTATATTTTTTATATAGTTTAGTGTATCATCCTCAAACAGACGGTTAGAGAGAAATAGTCAACATGATTCTAGGAAATTTGTTGAGAAATTTAAGTGGAGAGAATCCTAGTCAATGGGATTTGGAATTAGCCCAAGATGAATTCACATATAATGATTCGATGAATAGGTCTATAGGAAAGATTCCATTTCATATTGTTTATGGATGGTTGTCAAAAGGTGTGGTAGATTTGGTTGCATTTCTAGATTTGGAAGGAAAGAAAAGTGATGATGCAAATTATTTTATGGACAATATGCATGAATTACAAGAACATGTATAAAATAAATTGCATACCAACAATGACAATTATAAACAAAGAAAATATCAACATAGGATACAGAAGATATTCCAAGAGGGTGATATGGTCATGAATAACTTGAGGAAGGAGAAATATCCTCAAGGAACATATAATAAACTCAAATACAATAAGATAGCTCCATGCTAAATTCTGAAAAAGATTTTTGATAATTCTTATTGACTAGAAATTTCGGAGAAGTTTGACATATCTCCTACATTCAATGTTGTTCATCTCTATGAGTTTCAAGAAGAGGAAAAAATATCATATGGAGGTACCCTCAATGAATGAGAACAACATATACCAATTAAATATGAGGATCAAATTGAAGAAATTCTTTCTACAAGAGTTGGTAAGAAGACTCATCGGAAGGAGTATATCGAATATTTAACGAAGTGGAAGAATCGAGGGGAAGACGATGCATCATGGGTGAGTGAATATTAGTTAGCATGTGTGCATAAATATTCACCTCAGCATTGATATTCACATGAGATGGACCTCATTTTTCTTACCATGGGTTTCTGATGCAGGAGCATCCTTGGGCTCCGATAATACGCATCACCCAAAAATATTTCAATTCTACAAATACGAAATAAGTCGAATAAGGAATCTGTTAGTGGTCCATTTTATTTAGTCAATTTGTTTTAAATTCAAACTACTGATTACTCTTGTAGCTACTCTTGATATCATGATGAAACACATGCTAAAACTCGTGTTGAAACACATGCTGAAACTCCTGCATATAGTGAAATTTTACAAGTGTCACAATATTTCTTCATTTGCAACATTGTGGCTGCACACATTTGATTTTACCACGTTGGTATGAATTCATGATGAGTTGCATATACCATTAGGTAAAATAAATCATGAATAAAGGACAAAGCGTGACCCGAGGCCGAAATGAGGTTGAAGCAGTCCGAAAGATAGAGAGATAGTTTGGGTAACAACTCATTATTGGAGGGAAGGAAAAATGTTTCAAATCCAAGGAGTAGTTTTAAAAGGAAATGAAGCGTGATTTTGAAGAGTTTGATGAATCAAGAAGTAAGGAAATCATAGAAGGTGGAATAGAGAGAAATATTCTAGGTTGAGTGAGCATGAAGGAAGGGAGAAACATAGTCTTAGCCCATACACGTAGACCATTACCCTCTGAATGATTTCGTAGTGGTTTCTAGCCACGCAAGCATAAATTCATGGTTTTCTTTTAACGCAAGCTCGATGTAATGTAAATCATGTTATTTACTTCGAATCAATAATAGAGTGGTGTTGCTTTCATGGTTTATGGTTCTTAAGTTCCCATTTGAATTTCCTTATTATTTAGCAACAATATATCTAGTTTTTTATTCCACTGTGTATTTTGTAGTAAGGTGTGTGTTGTAATTGTGTGTATGTTTCAGCTAGTTCACTCTGCATTAGAAGACATCATGAAAGAATTACTAACTACAAAATACCCAATCATTCAAGGAGTACTATTATGACTCATAGACATCACTCACCTCCTTACTTATCTAGGAAGTTTTATGCATCTGAAGATTCAAGGACCAATCCAGATTTGTCTCTTGTTATAAATAAAAGAAGAGGACATAAGTTGGACAATTTACAAGGAGAGGTTAGGAATATTAAACCACCATGATTTGATGGTGAAACAAAAAGGGAATATTATGTTGAATCCTAGTTTCTTCAAATGCATAAGTATTTTTAGTTTCACAATTACTCATCTAATCTAGAAGCCAAAACTGACATATACCATTTGCATGGAAAGGATACTATGTGGTGGGATCAATTGAAGAAAGTTGAACACATTAATGAGAGTAGAATCACTTGGAAGAAGTTGAAGAGATATTTTCAGAAGGAGTATATTTTAGAGCACTACTATGACAAGAATATGCAAGATTTATTTGAACTCAGGTTAGGGTGCATGACCATGGGAGAATATGGAAATACATTTTTGGGATTGTTCATGTATGTGGGGCTTATGAGAGATGGAAAGATGAAGATAAAGAGGTTTTTGAGTGAATTTCCATATTTTTATAAATAAAATATTCAATATGATGAGCCTATAAATTTGAGAGAGACCATTAGAAACACTAAGTACCTATATGAGCAAGGAACAAGTAGAGAATCCTTTCAAAAGTATTGGAAGGATAAGAAGAAAAATAAATATGATTGGAGAAGGAAGGGATTCAAACCTCTCTTCAACATAAACAATACTAATAAAAATAAACAATATCATCCTACTAAGAATGCATCCAAGAGAGAATAATCCTTGGAAAAAATGGGAAGACCACCAATCAAATGTTAGGGATGCAAAGAATATCACATGTACAAGGATTTCTCTCACTGATCCAGATTATTTTGAGAACAAAATGAAGGAAGAAATATAACATATATATAACATGGAAATAAAGAAATATATTTAAAGGAAGACATAGATGAAAAATCAGTTTCTACTAATGACTATATGGAATACAAAATATTGTAAAATGTCAAGAACACAAGATAGCTAGAATGGTGGTAGATTATCTTTGAAGAGAGATATGTCGACTATGCTCATTCGTAAGAATTTGATTAGAATGAGGATCCAAAGGATTTTTTAACATAAATAATAAATGCGAAAACCATAAACATCCAAATCCCTAAACCCAGGAATATGAAACACAAAAGGGTTTGTGGGCCTTGATGGGGGTAGTTGATACATCGACTTTTCGAGGGCACATTTTTTTCATATTCTCTTTGTTTGGGGCACTTGATACCATGTACAAAAGGTATAGGAAAGGAGTACACATTATGAATGAACCAATAATCCAAACAAGAGTCTATTGAGCACTACCAAGTTAAAAAATAATTTCATTTAGGGCCTCAAAATGACCCCAAAAGTTTGGGACCAAAAGAAATGTAGGAACAATCCCAAGACGGAAATTGTAATTTGAGCCAGTGGAATAGGTTGGTGAAAACCAATCTCCACCTAGATAATTCCTCCCCTTAGGAATAAATTTTATCAATTGCATCAACTTCCTCCATCAAATGGGGAAATTTTTGTTGAATCTAACTCTTGGTGAGCCACTTGCCCTGATGAAGAAACTTCCTTTGTTTAATGATTGGATAGAGTTGGTTGTTTTGTTGGTGGGTTCCTTTCATCTTGGTGTCCACGATAGGATAAATGTTCACATGTTCAATTAAATTAGGATCTATTTCTTTAGGGTCCAAGTGCTTGGTCATGTTCAAAGTATCCAAGAGAGGTGGAAAATATGGTCAAAACAATTCCACATTAAATACCAGGTGCAATCCAAGGAAAGGAGGAATACTTAATTCAAAATAATTCTCACCCATAACCTTGGTTATGGTGTAAGGCTCGTATCTATGTTGGTGTACCTTCTAATCGGGTCTAGTGAGGCACTCTTTCTGCAATTGAAACCATACCTTATCTCCCACCTGAAGCATTTATGGTACCCGTTGTTGATCATGGCATTGCTTGTACTTGGAATTGGCTCTCTGCAAAATATCATGAACTTATTATTGGATGTGGTGGATTCGTTTCCATTACAACCCCATTACAACCCCAAAAAGAGGGATTATCTGTCATTACAACCATAGGTCTCACTTGAATCCTTTGATAAATGGGGCCTATACTTTATAGGTCCCATTAACCATCCTTCAAACCAAAAGAATAATATTCTAGTTTGCATTGAATATTTTATCTAGTAGGTAGAGGTAAAGGTCATGAAGAATGCAAGTGAAGAAAAAGTAGCACACTTCCTACATGAACATATGCTTTCTAGGATTACGGTCCCAAGATAAATAATGATATATTAAGGACCCCAGTTCACCTCTGGTCTGATTAAAAATCTTATGCAGTTGAACAAAATACATTGCATAAAATTTGCAACATACCGCCCTCAAGTAAATGGACAAAAAATAGTGACGAATAGGGAGTTGGAAAAAATTCTCACCAAAATAGTTAGATTGCATAGGAAAGATAGGGAAAACAAATTGGTTGAATATATATGGGCATATAATACAATTTATAAAACCACCATAGGGTTCACACCTTATGAATTGGTATATAGAAAAAGGGAAATGTTCTCCATTGAATTTGAGATAGAAACACATAGAATAGCCTCCATCCTAAACTAGGACCTCTAACCAACTTGGGCAGAAAAAATACAATAAATTAATGTGTCTGATGAGTATAGGTAGTAGGTATTGTTTCACATATAGGTAGTATAGTAGTAGATGAAAATATGGCATGAATATATTATTAGGTATAGGGATTCATGTAAAACATGTGTATTTTGGGTCCAGGGATTTGTGTAAAATTGGAAGAATGGATTCTACGCCATGAATGAGTTGAAAGGTGTAAAACATGTGTAACATATGTTGTCTATATACAAAGAGTTAGAAAAATCATTAATGCCAATTGCATTTACTCACATTGATTATTCCCCATAGAATGGTTTTGAAGGACTTATTGACTATATGTACCTAAAAATTGGCCTACATGTAGTAGGATGACGAGTGTTCCGAATGGAACACTAACTTGGATACTAACTTTGAAATTTATTTTTTTTAAGTGACCATCATGGTTAGTGATGACATCCCTAGGTACACTGAATCTGGAAATGACTTGGTTGAAAATAAATAGTGATGTTGTCTCACCATCATTCAAAAATTTCATCATAGCCTCAGCCCACTTGTTTAATTAGTATGTGGTCATTATAATGTATTTATGGCCTCATGTCAAAGTTGGGTGACACATCATAAATTAAACCCCCCTCTTGGTGAAGTGACCAGTGGTGATAATGAAATAAGGAAGAGATAGGTGTTTGTTCATTTTATATTTGAAAACCCGACACATATGTCATTTCTTCATATATTCAACACAATCATTGTATATTGATGGCCAAAAATATCCTTCAAGAAAAATATTTTGGGTTGTTTCAAACACAAAGAGATGACCTCCACAAGGTCCATTATGATAATCATTAAGCATCCTTTTAACTTCTTTGTGGGTCAAGAAATGATGCAAAACTTGATCCACACCTTGATGATACAAAGTGTCATTGATGATTTGGTAGTTATTTTCATGCCAGTGAACATGATGCCTCTCATCACGAGAGAAGTTTGAGAGAAATATTTTATTTTGGAGATATACTAGGATGTGTCCAAACCAAGGGTTATTTAAGGAAATGAGGAATAGGTTTTCATCCAGAAACATGTTGATTTCGATCCAATCCTCACCATATTTGGGTAACTACTATGTTAGCTCCACGAAAACAAAAAACTTATTCAATTTAGTAGATAAAAAATCCAAATGAACTCTTGCAATATCACATGTTTTTTAAGGAAATGAGGAATAGATTTTCATACAGAAACATGTTGATTTCGATCCAATCCTCACCATATTTGGGTAACTACTATGTTAGCTCCACGAAAACAAAAAACTTATTCAATTTAGTAGATAAAAAATCCAAATGAACTCTTGCAATATCACAATCCACTTGTTGTACTTTTTTTCTATTACTCATCAAGTTAATACATATTGGAATGGATTGGTGTCTATTATCATAGTGGTATTTTGAATAAATATAAAGTGTCAAATTTGTTAAGTAGCATGAACTTCTACCAGGGCCAGTTTTTCAACATGAAGGAAACTCACTTCATATACAATGAGATTCCTACTTAGATAATAGACTACATGCTCCTGACATTAGTCATCATCTTGAACCAAAACCATACTGATAGTTGATTCTAATTCCACAAGCTATAAGAGGAAATATCTACCATATTTTGGAGGTTTCAACATTACGGTGAGCATAAGGTCATTTTTCAAAGCATCAAATCATTGTTTCATAAATTTATCCCATCTAAATGGGAGCCCATTCTTAAAAATATACACTAAACCTTTTGTTACCTTGTAATAATTGGTGACAAGCCTTCGCAATAATTTTTCCTCTCCCTGGAGGCTTTGTAATTGGTGGGTATTACATGGAGGAGGCCACTGAACTATTTTCTCTATCTTGAACAGGTATACCATGATATTGTACTTAGACATGATGAAACCAAGAAATTTACCAGAAACAACAGATAATATGAATTTATGAGGATTCAAGTGAATTTTGTAGTGGAGACATCTATCATATACTACATGAACATGGGCATGAGGATCTACCCTCTTGCAAGAGTAAGTGGACAAATCATGAAGGTAAGCTTCAATAATATGATTGGTGTCATGAAAGGCATATGACATAGACTTCTGGAATGCGGCTTCAAAATTTTCAAGGCCAAATGTAATTTTTTGATAGGAAAATGTTACTAAAGGGAAGATAAATGTAGCCTCATGTTGGTCTTCAAGATGGAATTTAATTTGGTTGTAGCTAGAAAAACCATCCATGAATGATAATATTTCTCTTCCAACACATTTGTAAATAATTTGATTGAAGAATGGTGTAGGGTAGTTGTCCTTGGAAAAGATGTGTTCAAATCCCTAAAGTCCATTCACATGTGAATGGTATGATTCTTTTTATCAATAGGCACGAGGTTGGAAACCGATTCTATAAACAGAACTTTGTATATGAAGCTTGTTGTGTCATTGTTTTGTCACTATTTTCATCATATATAGTCATCCTTTTGGTCAAATTGCCTAATTATTTCACTCATTGATCACCCCATTTACCATGATTTCTTGTAAAAACATCATTATATATGTTCTTATGCTTTAATAGTTTATTAATGTGAATTTTACTTCATTTTTAATGGATTGAAGAATACTATGTTTCCTGTAATCAAAGGGTAGTTTCCTATAATGAAATCCAAGGTTTCCATACTTGCACAACTCTAGGTGAAATTTCAGAAGATGGGATTTGTCACTAGGAACCACAACATGGTTTTGTTTTATTTAGTTCACACACAAGTCACATATGTTATCTTATAGCTTGTTGTCAAAGATCTAGTATAAATTAGCAATAGTTTCCAAGCAATGATCTTCAACTACGAATTACGTAATGATAAAGGTGAATCTAAAAAAATAGGGATATGGTTTTTGTGCAAAACGAGCCCATTTGGGTGATATGTGAGTGGATTCCTCAAAAAAAAAAATATCTAGGAGATATGAGTTATTTTATAAAAACAATTTTCCCATATTTGTTGTTGTGACCGCTCTGAGGATTCGTGGGTTTTTTATTTCCAAGATCCCATTTGTAATATATAAATATCAGTCATGAGAACCTTTGGAATTGATTTTTTGTACTTATGTATCATTGATCTAAGATTAATATAATAGATATGGTTACTTTCCATTACATGTGTTGAGTGTTTTAGTTATCTAAGTTCAGTTTTGTAGTTTTCTCTAACAATTTTCACCAAGCCACGAGGGCCCTCTAAGTGAGGAGTATGTTTCTTTTATTTCTATTATTGTCATTTGAATTTCTTAGTTGTATGTATTTTATTTTTGTTATTTCATTTCATTTATGATTTCCATTTGTAGCACATGGGAAGACTAATGCACATGAATTATTAATTGAATAAAGATTGTTTTACTTCAATTACATAAACCTTCATTAAATCATATGATTGAAAGCCTGCAATTTCCTTTCAGCTAAAACTTGAGTAGGTCAATGATTTCAAGTGTTTAGAATAATTCTTCTTCTTTCTCATTAAATATGTTTCCTTAAATATACATCTTCTTTGTTTTTTGTAGCTAAGAAGAAAGTTTGTTTATGTAGCTAAATAATGAATGGTTTTGATTTTACATAATAGTCATTTAAAGATATTTAAGAAGCTAATACCTATATACATTTTGCATGCACTTCTCTGGTTTATGAACATAGGGTTAATAATTTGATGTAGCATATTTCACCTAATCGAACTGACTAACATTTTTGGTGCCATTGTTGGGGAAGTGCAAAAAAAAATTATTTTTTATTTTTATCATTTTAAATGCATATATGAATGAATGCATGAGGAGAGAGATAGTAATACACAAACACGACTTTAGTGTAAAAAAACTTATAGTAGAAAATACTGACACATTCACTATAAGTAGATATGTAGTGATTATCGCTTCAACCATTTAAAACATGTTAACTAGCATGCATGAATAAACACAGAGATCCTATAGGTAGATTCACTAGGTGTAGGGATAAACCAACCACCAATTCATGGAAATACTAACTCATTTCAAATTATATGTTGGTGATAAGAAGATCTTAGTGGCATATGGAGTTCACGTACATTATCATTTTTCAAATCACTTAAGTTTGATTTGAGTAGTTTTCTTTCATTTAAGTTGATTTCATTTATTTGAAAACTTTTGTAAGAATCCCCCATGCAGTAATCCATTTGTAGGATAGGGAATTGTTATCACCGAAATTTCGTCCGCACAGGGCGACAAGAACTCAACATCATCAAACACAGAAAAACAATCATCCATGGCACAAGGATTAACTCCACAGCACATCAGAAGGGCCAAAACTATACAAAGTTGGCTAAAAAGATTAAAAAGCGCATCGCGCCCATGGTAAACTAGCGCATGCGCGCATT
>JASDQU010101346.1:365761-381140 GCA_032191745.1 Picea mariana | reverse complement strand
TATCATTGTCCATCTTTAGTTCGATGCCTTGATTGAATTTGTTATATTTTAAAAATAGGCTGCTGTTTGTAATGCAATTTTCGATGGTGTGATTTGAATCAGTTATGGGTAAAAATGATTTGAATTAGTTAGCTATTTATGTCGTTTGAACCACATGAATTAATTCTCTGTTGATACATAAATGATTATGGCTCATTCGATTTTCATTACTGTTTGAATTGGATTCTGTTTCAGAGTTTCGGTTTCACTTCTATAATTGATTTAGTAAAGATTCGTATGGATTTATGAATCGTGTCGATTTCATCACATCTGTCTGTTGACTGTATGGTGACTGATCGCAAAATATTTTTGATACGAATGATTCTATTTCATATTATGTTTTCAATTGATTGACATCATCCTACTATAATTAGTTTATATGGTTATGCCTATGAATTGTTTGAAGCTCCACAAACGAGATCTATGGTGGGATTCTATGGATACGATTACGCATAAAATTGTTACATTTTTCTATATTGGTAAAGGTTGAACGATATGCTAATCGATAATCATTGTTTGCAATTCTATACAGTATGAGTTACCATTGATGGCAGTCATAAATCATTCTTGTTATGATTCGATTCGGTTTCGTGCTTATTGTAAACAGAGTATTCATACTTTGTCCCGATTGTATCATATTGGATTTGATTTGATTTAAAGGATTACTTTTATTAAATCATTTGATTATTAAAAGGAGGATTGGATTTTATATGATTTTATTTGATCTGGTCTTGTTTACTATTCTAGACCAGCTACAGAATCAGTTGATTCTGTAGCTGAGTCTATAGAGTCATTTTTTCATTATTATTTTCTTAATAAAGTACTCCTAACTTGATCTTTGTGTCTAATAACAGGCAGATTCGAATTGGTGATGGACACGAGGAGAAGGTGGAAGATATCTCAAGGATTGTTACTTGTATTTCGTTTTCTTAGTTTAGGAGATTTTGGGATTATTCCCAGATTGTGTAAAACTGTTTACTATTTCTCACAAGGATGTTTTACCTTGTGAGAAACCTATTTAAACTTATGATTTTGTAATAATCAATCATTCTCAGTTGGGGAGAACAAGGATATGGAGTTTTGATTCAAACTGGAGCAGAATTGGTGTTTTGTTGTAGCTTTCCACTTTTCAATATATCAACAGTTTGTTCTATGTTTTGTATATCAGCTTGTTTATGGTTTGGTATTGCGTTAGCTATCTGAATCACATACAAATGATATAATCTTATTGATGTTATCTATATCTTGTCTCTTCCTAAACCGATAAAAGGCATAACAATTATCAATTCTTTTTAGTGAATGATAGCTTTTTCTTCTTCATAATTTGAATTGTAATATATAAATTGGCTGCACAATAGGTTTCCCCTTTTGCAGGAATTTATAATCAAAAAATTGTTATGATAATCTTTTATGTCTTGTTTGTCCTGTAATAATACTTCAGGAATCCTTATAGCTTATCGGTTACGAGAAGCATACGGATTAACTGGTGTGAGTTTCCCTCCTCCAATCAGCTTAGAAGCAATCTTACACAGGGCAGACCAATCAGCTTAGAAGCAATCTTACACAAGGCAGACTTGGAGCATTTCCAGGTCAAATAGTTAGATGCTTATCGCTTTGATTAATTAGTAGTTTAGTTAGATTTAGATTAGATCATTTAATTTCAGTTAGTTTTCTTTCTGTTTCATAAATACAAAAAATCAAAAAGAGTTATCCTTCGCTGTCATCAGGGCAGCAAACACATTGGTTTCACAGGTTTTAAGCAAATCTGTAATTTGTCCATATTGTTTATTTGTGAATAAAGAATGATCGTAGTTGATAATTAAGTAGTTGATTTGAGTTATTATAATCATAGTTAGTATTGTGTATATATAAGTAGTTAGTAATTTGTAGTTAGATTAGTGTAGTGAATTCAGTTTGTTTTATTAGTTTCTAGTTTCCCTAGTTTTAGTTCAATTTCTTTCATTTAGTTAGTTAGTTTGTTTTAATTTGTTTTATTAGTTTCTAGTTTCCTTAGTTTAGATCACTTAGCTCAGATCAACCTTTCTCTTTGGTTTCTTTAGGAGACCTTAGAGCGGCCAACGGAGCCGTTAAACTCGTCAGAGTGGTCCATACCAAACGGCTTGGGTTATTTAGACAACCCCGGACCGGTTCCACTCTCCCAGTTGACGGATGGACTGTTTCACCCGTCAACAATAGCGTAAACATAGTCTCACCTGAGGAGAAAATTAAATTCCAAGGGGTCGTGGACTAGCATCAAATCAATGTAGACCATTTGTCCCCCAAAGTAACATGAAACTAAGGAAGGATCCCTAAAGTTTTACTAACCCTTTTGTTAAAATCCAACAGATTCTGAGTCACCAATGTAGGTTGAGGTGAATCAAGAGCTTGACAAGGATTTGGGGATAGGATGCTAACAAAATCTCCTTCATGTATTATAGTGCTAGTAATATGCCTACCACAAACTTTGACAGTGATTTTAAAAGGCGTGTAATAAGGGAGATGAGGTTCTGCTAGATAATTGCAATAAATGGTAATCGCATTGCTTGGAGGGGGTGTCATTGGAACATGTGGAATTCCCCCTTGTCCGGTGGAATCCGTAATGACAAGAAAGACCTGAGAGACATCCTCACTCTTCAAAGGAGGAGTGGGATCTACTGATGGGGATATCTAATCGACCACTTGATCGACCAGATTGACAAAGGAGGTACTCTGATCGACCACTGGGGTTTCACTCTTTATTGGAAGAGTGGGATTAACCAATGAGAGAATCAAATTGACCACCTTATCAACTGGGTCAACTAAGGATGAAACCAAATTGACCACTTGATCAACCATACTAACCGAGGAGGGAACCAAATTGACTAGCTCATCAACTAATGGTGGTTTGGGAGAGAGTTGACGGTGACCTGTTGGAAGTTGTTGTTGAGATTTAACAATATTTTTCAAAATATATGAAGCTTTATCCATGCAGGGACAAAGGTAGGTGCGGTGCATATCCTTACATAACAAGCAAGACAAATTTACTTTATCCTTAGTATTTCTAAACAAATTACTAATCGATGGGTTGTCACCAGCATGACCTACAATGGCTGATGATGTGGATTGAGAAGAAACTCTAGACTGTTGGATATATTACACACTCACATATAATTATTTTCCTAATTTTTATAGTTTAGTGTTGAGAACAATTCCTTAGACGATAATATTCTCTCTAGAGAATATTTCCCTACAAAATAGAACATTCCTCTTCATTTAAGAGTCAATTACACTTAGTTAGACTAGTGAAAGTCACTCATGCATGGAAACCTCGGTTTTATCACCAGGAGTTGCATGTATCTCTCTCATTTCCACACATGTGTCTCAATCAATTGATGTTTGCATGGATCAGTTAACTAGGAATAGGTGGCAGTTCATTCCAGTGTTTGTCAGTGAATGTCTAGATATCTCTAGACCACCACTATGGTGCATTAGTTACTCATGTAGCCTATATCTATTGTAAATTATTCACTATTTGAGTGTGGAATACGGTTAATGAGAATTCTTCTATTCTTTCTCTCCTTCTTCTTCTTTCTCATTTTATCTCTGAAAATGTGTGTGGTATTTTATAGATAGATCTATTATGTGCAGGTTCAAGACATTTAAATGGTATCAGAGCCGATAGACTGCTAAGAAAAATCTACACCATTCTTTTTTGCAGGTACTGAAGATTGAAGAATGCAGAAAAGATGGATTATTCACCAACAATACTTCTCACGCCTCATAACTATTTGGAGTGGAAGATAAAAATTAATTTTAAGCTAATATGCAAAGGCTTGCACCAAATAACTATGGCGATGGAAGTATAACATGATTCCACTGATGAGAAAAATGATTTTGTCAATAGACAAGATATGGCCATAGGACATATCCTCTGGTTTATTTCTCCTACACAGAATAGAAATTATGCACAGAAGGTGATCACGGGATAGTTCCCTAGTTTATTTCCCTAGTATTCAAAAGAAAAAAGATTCTTCCAAATGACAGGAAAGCAATCAACACTAACATCAATCAAAGCAAGAGTGGGAAAACAAAAAAAAAAAAAATTCTCCAAACAATCTTTTAGGGGGATGCCAAGGATATGTAGACTACTTGAGGAGTTCAAGGAATATATTTATGGTTATACCAATGCATAAAGAAGTGAAATAAGATGACATATGAGTGGCATACAGAAAGAGAGGAAAACTCTGCAAAAAAATTCACAAAAAATTGTAAAATTCACAACAATAAATTTAAGGCAGATCCAAGTTGGATATAAAGTGTTGAATAGGCCACCAAAAAATGATTTGAGTGAGTATTTTGAAGCATAAATCTTCAAAAAGGGGGCTCAGGATAATGGTCACTCCTTGAAAAGGAAGACAGAGCAACTGGTCACTCCCTATGAAGGGAGTCTGGGTGACGAGAAGGTTTGGTCGCTCCTCGTTAACTTAAGAGAAGGTCTAGTCGCACCCTTAAAGAGAAAAATGTATGACCAAAAGTGTTAGGTCACTCCCTTAACGAGAAAAAATTATGAACGAAGGAGTTTGGTCACTCTGTTTACACAAGGAAAGTGGGACCGAACCTGGGAAGTGAAAAAATGGTGGATCTGGACGAGGTATGACATATATAGGATATGGGTTTTTTCAACAAAACTTAGAAAAGAGTGGGGAAATGACTGGGATGGAAAAAGAGCAATTGAAAGGATAGAGATATTTAGAAATAATATTAAAAAATTCAACAATCTAACGGGATTAATACATGGAGAAAAAATTCCCCAGTATGGTCACCAATTTGTTGTAGGGTTTTTGCACCTTGCATGAGTTGAGGTCCCTTAGATTCTACCCGTGCCTAAAACAGGAATAGAGACATAAACTAACGATGTTACTAGATATTATTCATACATGAAAAACTCCAAAGAAGATGAAATCCTCCCAAATATCAAAAAAATCATGCATGGATTAACAACATATCTAAGAGCATATCATAACACACAATTATACGAATTATCTTCCAATGAATACATAAAATTTTATGAACAATTGAATAGAGGGAAACATCAAGTATGTATTCTATTAATAAAATAATAAATATTACAACTTACAAATGAGAATCTGATGCAATGGTCTCCTTCCAAGATCCTTTCCCAAGTCTTGCAACCAAATCACCAGAGTAACTTTGCTAGCTCTTTCCTCCTCCTTCCCATGGAAATGGCTTGGTTATTATAGGGATTTAAGGATAAGGTCATATAGTCATTAGGATAATATTATAAACCTCATGATGGAAGCCTTCTATAATATAAAACCATAGAAATCATTGGGAGATCTCATCCCTCGAATCCAAATCCAAAAATAGGAACTTCTAGACTTGGTCATGACTTATACACACAGATAGAGTGATCGGTCATGACCTGGAAAGACAGAAATCGAGACCAAGCCTTTAGGTCACACCCATAATGAAGGGAAAGTGTAAAAAATCATTTCGGTTGCTCCCCTAATGAAGGGAAGGAATGACTAACCCTTTTTGGTCGCACCCTTAATGAAAGATAAGAGAGACCAAGTGGAGATTAGGCTACAATCTCAGGGAAGAAGTGGTGAATGTTGATGGATTGGATAAGTGATATTTAGGTGATAATGACCTAGTTATTCAGTGGAAAATAACATTATAAAACCAAAAATATTCACAGATGAGGTACTAGAGAATGTAGGGGGCCAAGAAACTCATTCTTTCACATATGGATTCTCGGGGTACCATCAGATAAAAATGGCATAGGAGGATCGACAAAAGACTACTTTTCTGATTGAGTGGGGGATTTATCAGTATACAGTAATGTAATACCCCTAGGCCGAACCCCAACTGTAAATGTAAATACAAATGTACTTAAGCTAGTGATATGTTGACATAAGTTTGCATGCACCTTACATGGTATAGTGCGCACAGGCACTGCACACTAAAATGATTAAGTGTGCACATTCAAGGATACTGTGCAAAACAAACTTAAGTGTGTGCAATTTTGAGGCTAGAGAGCCTTTATGTATATGTTGTGTTTTTTAGGCAGGTGAGCCAGTTTATTATAATCCATAAGTCTTATGTGATGATTAGGCCGAAGAGCCTAGATGCTAAAGGCCAATGAGCTTATTTTTATATATGTCTTATCATTAATATAATACATCACTGTATGTAGAACGACCATGATAAAAGAGTATAGGGGACTAAACTCCACTAGTTAGGGAAAGGAGGGGATCAAAGTTAAGGATAAGGGGATAAGCTAAGGATCTTAAGCCAAAAAGGAATATTATATTAATATTCCTTAAAGTATAAAGTATCGATAACTATTTTATCCTAAGTTCTAAATATGGGGACAAGTGGGCCAAAGTAGCTCACAACATGACAAGTGTCAAGTTGGGAACATGCATACATATAGTTTGGAATTATTTCATTTTCCCATCATTCCATCATTATTCACTCATTCATTCAGTTTCCCTTCGTACCTTCCAGTACATGTACCTACACCCTTACCTATACATGTACCTGTACTCATACCCATACCTATACCTGTACCTATAAATGTACATATACCTGTATCTGTACCTAGTTATCTTAAGATATGGATTGAAGAAGTGTGTTTTCAGGCCCATGGGATATTGAAGAGACAGCTTGTCAAGATCGTGAGAAGTTCTGTCTAGGTGAGAGAAGTGTGGGGAATTGATTTCCTGAAGGTTCTAAACTGCAGTTACAGGGCTCTGAGACTTCCTATATGGTCTGTTGCTGAAGTCCCAGAAAGGAAGTAGGGTAGTCAAAGAACTGTTGAGTAGAGAAGGGGCACACTTCCTGGGGTGGGACAAGCTTGTGGGGAATGAGGGAGTGTAGGATGTTGTTTTGAGTTGGAACCTGTGATAGATTTTTTCTTGTTGTCTGAAATACATCCTCCTAGTTAGGAATCCCCTTTACCCGGGTGGAGTTTAGTCCCAGCTCTGGGGTGACACACTGCTGAGAGTGATGAGCAGCCTGGTCTAAGCCTGGGAGGTTCATGGAAGTTCTGCACAAAGTTGGTGATATTTTTTTCCAAGATACGTGTCCATTTTGTGTTAAATTACATGTTACATTATTATGTACATGTTTATTTTTATGGGTTATTCCTGTGTATGTTGCATGTGTATTATTATTATTATTGTGTATGAATCTATGCATTTGCAGAATGTATTTGTATTTTTCAAGTTTTATAGATAAATTTCCGCAAGAGTTTCTTTGTGTATATGTTTTAATTATGTATACAGTTCGAAATTTGTATGTGGCATAGCCCAATTGGATGTTGGGGATACTACAATATGGTATTCTAGCTCCAGTTTTAAACAATGAGACTGGATGGGCTGAGAAAGTTGAATTGAAGTGAAATTTCATAGAGAATTGATTTTGAAGTGGCCAAATTTCAAGTTACAGAGCATCGATGGTAAAAATTAGAAGCAATTGCATGGAATTGGGCACAAGCCCCAATTTATGTTGTTAAATTCATGGGAAAATTGAGAAATTTGGCCAAGTGGTGAGATATTATTAATTTAATATCTGTGCTATCAAATTCAGACCTAGAATTGGTCAAATTTGAAGTTACAGGGAAGCCATTATAGATGGAGCGATATTAACTGATTAAAATTCTCAATTCGTGAATTGATTTTGGGAAAATCCATTCCAGGAATGTTAACCAACAACGATTTGTTGTTGCAGAGGTTGAATTGGTGTTATCAGGGTGAAATTGAATGAATTTCATAATTGTAGAATGTCTATGGTGAAAATTGGGAAAACGTTTGGGAAAAGCCCCAATTTCTGCAACGGAATTCATGAGGAATTGATGCACATAAAAATGAATGTGCACAGGTGTGCGAACTAAAAATGTGTGATGCATAGTGAAAAAATTTTGATGTGTGGAAAATAAGGGTGCGTGGCTAGGTGCGCTAAAATTTGGTGCCGCAGAGTACAAGTTGGGATGCGCAAAAAAATAGTGGTGCACGACTGTGTGCACTTAAATTTAGCGTTACGCAACGTAGAGTGGTAATGCATGAAAAATAATGGTGTGCATGTGTGCACACTCAAATTTGGTGTTGCGCAATGCAAAGTATTAATCCATGAAAAATAATGGTGTGTAGGTGTGCACATTTAAATTTGGCACTACACCGTACAGAGTGGTAATGCACGAAAAATAATGGTGTGCGGGTGTGCACACTTAAATTTGGCGCTACGTGAAGTAGAACTAGTGAAGAGCGGAAAAATAGTAGTGCACAAATGTGCGAACTAAATTTATCACTGCACGATGTGGATTGGGTGGAACATGTGTAATATTGGCACAATTGGTGTGCACAGTATTGTGAGAGAACAGAGGAATATTTTTGGTGCATGTGCAATGCGGGTATACAATGCATGCATGCTGAATATTCCGTCGCACGACAATTTAATTAATGGTGTGCACGGAGTACTGGTGTGTAGTGGAAGAATACTATACTTTGGCATGGTGTAGTGTGTAGAGTGAAATGCATTTGGAATGTTAACATGTGACACAAAAATTGTGCGCAATAGGCATTAGTGCATGAAACAAAATTGTGCACGGTAGATATTTGTGCGTGACACAAAAGTAGTGCACACCAGATATTGATGCGATAGATAAGTGATCCACATTGGTTATAGGTGTGTGGAACATTAAATACCTATTGGTCTTGCTGCATAGACTAAATATGGGTGAAAAGTTTCAAATGTGTATGTGCAAAGTCATCTGGATGGTCTACAACAACAAAAAACTAGTGATTTTTTTGTGACATTTTAAACTATTTGAAGGTCATATTTTTGCAGTTTATTTTTGAGGCCCTAAAAAGATTCTTTAGATACTCAAAATGAAAGATCCCAGAGAGAGATTTATAATGGTGTAAATCATTTTTCAAACTAATATTTTATGAGGAAGTTACAAGACAAATAGTGGAGGGAAAATTTTAAGACCTTAGTAACTTCGAAGGGCCATAACGTTCTGCTCAAGACTCAGAATTGAGCATGGAAGTAGGCATTGGAAAGGTCTTGCACAATAGAATATAAATGTTCACCCAAAAAATTGATATGCGTGGTCAATTTTGAGGAAATCAGAAGAAATAAGTATGATATATTATTGAACCATAATGGTTCATATTTTTCATGAAATTGATGAGTCAGTTAACTTGACAAAGTTTTGTTGGGTGCACATTTTGCAGAGTTAACAACAAGAAGATCAGACTAATATCAGCACATAGTGCAGAGGGATGGAAGATACATAGGGGGATTATATTCAGGAAGATGATATCAGAAGGATGGATGTCCATATGGGCATTGAAGGAACAAACCCAAATGGACATGGAGAAGAAAAGGAATAAAACATGAATATGGTAGAGAGCATTAAAAATTTGCAAAAGGATGTCCAAAGACATAAAGATGATAGTGAAATGATATGAAATCTAAGGAGAAGCAGGAGAAATTCAACATGAATTTAATGCATATATTGAACATAATAGAAAATAAATTGGATAAGGAGAGTGGCTCAAGCCAAATCAGGAAGTCAAAGGTATCCTGATGAGAAAAGGAAAACAAGAATTGTTAGTAGACATCACCATCACTCCCCGAGGAATTCCAATAGGAGAGCACATAGAAGCTCAATCCCATCCCCTGACAGGAAGCATAATAGGTCTGGGGTGGATGATCTATGAGGAGAAATGAACAAAATCAAACCTCCTACATTTGATGGTGAGCACACGAAGGATGAAGATGCAGAGATATGGCTTCTAGGCATGAGAAATTATTTTCAATTGCATAATTATTCTTCTCATGCAGAAGAAAGAATTGCCATCTATCAACTCAAGGGAAAGGCATCCATGTGGTGGGTTCAACTTGTGTAGGTGAAACACATTAAATGTTTTTTTTTTACTTGGATGGAATTCAAGAAGTATTTTTAAAAGAAATATTTGACTAAGAGATGCTATGACAAGAAAATGAAAGAGTTCTTTGAACTCAAACTTGGGACTATGACCATAGATGAATATGAAATAAGGTTTTTAGAACAACTGAATTATGTTTCTTTCATCAAGGATGAGACAATAAATATTTAGAGGTATTTGAGTCAATTTCCATCATTCATCAGTGACAAAATACAATATGATGATCCCAAAACATTGGAGGAGACCATAAGGCGAGCTAAATTCCTTTATGATCAACAAAAAGAAATTCAATATGGATCAGAGGAAGAAGGGAAATAAGCCACAATTCTTCAAAAATAATCCTCAGGGACAACTAAATTCTAGAGAACCCAAAATGATTGATACAATGGTCAAAGGCCGATGAAACCACCTATTCAATGTTGGGGTTGTAAAGGAGATCATATGTATAGAGATTGTCCTCACAAAGGTGAAAAAATGAGGATTGTTCACAATGTACATCAAGATGAAATAGTAGAGGACATGGGCATAAGTGTACCAAGGATCTATGCATCCATGGACAACAATCAAGCACATTATCAGTCACATATGATTGAAGTGGAAGGTATGATCAACAACCAAACCATTTCTATTTTAATCGATTCAAGAGCTAGTCATAGTTATATAGATCCTAATATGGTGGAAAGTTTGGATTTTCCAAGAAGCAAGAATGGGAAATCTTGGTTGGTTCAACTAACTACCAGAGCCAAAATAAAAGTTAATGATAGGGTTAAGTCATGTCCTATGGACATTAATGGATTGAACACCAGGGAAGATTTGAACATCTTTCCTTTAGGTTCATATGACTGTCTAATTGGGAGGGATTGGTTGGACCAACATAATGCTATCCTAGACTGTCATAACAAGACATTTACTTGCTTGGATGAGGAAGGGAACCTAAGGACAATATAGGGAATTCCTAGGGCAGTAACTCTCAAATAAATTTCAGCATTGTAGTTGAATAAATGTTACAGAAAAAAATGTCAAACATTTGTAGCTCATATGGAAGAAACAACTAAAAATGGAGTGTCAAATATTGAACATTATGTAGTCCTAAAAGAGTTTGAAGAGGTATTTAAAGAAATATAAGGATTACCCCCTAAAAGAGACATTGACTTGTCCATAAATGTGATTCCTAGAGAAAATCCAGTATCCAAGACTCCCTATAGGATGAGTACACCAGAATTGAAGGAGTTGCAAATTCAACTTGAAGAGCTCCTGAAGAAGGGGTATATACACCCAAGTGTGCCACCTTGGGTTGCCAAATTTTTATTTGTGAAGAAGAAGGATGGATCATTGAGACTTTGCATTGACTTCAAGAAGTTGAACAAAGTAACTGTGAAGAATAAGTATCCTTTGCCAAGGATCGATGATCTCTTTGATCAGTTAAAAGATGAAAAACTATTCTCCAAGATTGATCTTAGGTTAGGTTATCATCAAGTAAGAATTAAACAAGAAGACATAAACAATACCTCTTTTAGAACAAGATATGGTCATTATGAGTTCACATTGGTGCCATTTGGGTTATCAAATGCACCAAATGTCTTCATGTGTTTAATGAATGGTATTTTCAAAGAATACTTAGATAAATTTTTCATTGTATTTTTATATGACATTGTTATATATTCCAAATCGGAGGAATAACATGAACAACACTTGAGGATGGTATTACAAGTATTAAGGGAGCATCAATTGTATTCCAAATTTAGAAAGTGATCATTTTATCAGAAGAAAATTTATTATTTAGGGCATATCATTTCAGAGGAAGGGATAGCAGTGGATCCTGAGAAGATAGAAGCCATTAGAGGATGGTCAGTGCCAAATAATGTGATAGAGGTCATATCATTCATGGGCCTTGCAGGATACTATAGGATATTTATTGAAGGATTCTCAAATATTGTACATTCAATCACTTCCTTGCAAAAGACGGGTGTGAAGTTTCAGTGGACATTGGATTGTGAAAAGAGTTTCCAACACTTGAAGAAATTATTAACAAGTGCTCCAATACTAAGGATTGCATATGCAAATGAATACTTCATTGTACGCACAGATGCATGTGAAGAAGGACTTGATGGAGTCTTCAGTGAAAATGGGTTTGTTGTATGTTATGAGTAAAGGAAGTTAAAGGAGCATGAAAGGCACTATGCCACTCTTGATTTGGAGTTGGACGCCATAGTGAATGTCTTGAGAAAGTGGAGGCACTACCTCATGGGGAAACGATTGGAGCTAAGGACAAACCATAATGGTCTGAAATATTTTTTTGATCAGCCAACTCTAAATGCTAGGCAAAGCAGGTGGATAGAATTTCTCAGTGAATATGACTTTGATATAAATACCATCAAATGGAAAGAGAAAAAAGTGGATGATGCACTCAAAAGAAGATTGTATGAGTTGCATGTTATAGCCATTATCATGTACCTATCAGATTTGAAAGATAGAATTTTGGAGGTTGCAATATCAGATTTGCAATAAAAGGAGTTAGTGGAAAATTTACAGCAAGGAATTTTGCAGCAGAAAATTGAAGACTATCAGCTAGAAAATTATGAAATTCTCATATACAAGGGAAGAATTTATGTACCAAATTCCAAGGAATTGAAAGATATGATATTGACATAAATGAATAATGTACCTTATGCTGGGCACCCAGGTTATCATTAAACTATTGCAGCTATCAAGAGGCAATATTATTGGCCAGGAATGAATAAATAAGTTGTTGATTTTATTTCCAAATGTTTGGAGTGTCAAAAGGTAAAGATTGAGCATAGACACCCAACTAGTTTGTTGTAGCCCTTACAAATTCTTGAGTGGAAATGGGAAGTTGTAACAATGGATTTCATCACCAAACTACCCAGAAAAAAACAAGCAACATTATTCTATTATGGTAGTGGTGGATAAGCTTACTAAAGATGCCCATTTTACTCCAGCAAAGCTCACTCAAAAAGAAACCAACATTGTTGATGTTTATATGAGAGAAATTTCTAGATTACATGGTATACCCAAGGTAATTGTGTCTGACAGAGATCCAAAATTTACATCAAATTTTTGGAAGGGATTATTCAAGGGATTTGGAAAAAAATTGAATTTTAGCACAACTTATCATCCATAATAAGATGGATAAACAAAGAGGGTGAATCAAGTGATTGAAGATATGTTGAGGATGTATGTGATGGATAAAACATAAAAATGGGAAGACTACCTACACTTAGTAGAGTTTCCTTATAACAATGGGTACGAAACATCTCTAAATATGATCCCATTTGAGGCACTTTATGGAAGAAGGTGCAATAGACCAGTAAGGTGGGACAACCCAATAGATAGAGTAGTAGTTGGGCCAGAATTACTCATGGAAATGGAAGAGAAAATGTTGAAAATAAAATAGAATTTAAAGGATACCCAAGACATGAATAAAATATATGGTGATAAGGGAAAAGTTCAAAAGGAATTTAAAGTGGGTGACCATGTATTCTTGAAAGTGAAGGCCAACAAAGGTTCCCTGAAGTTGGGAAATTTTTGTAAGTTGCCAGCTTGTTATTGTGGGCCGTTTGAAATCCTAGAGAGGATTGGGCATGTAGAATACGTGATTTCCTTTCCTACATCAATGACCATTCATAATGTATTTCATGTATCATTGCTTAAGAAATATATACCTAATGATAATCATGTTATTGATTGGAATGTGATTCAGATGGAGAAGGAAGGTGATTTCCATGTACATCTGGTATGTAATCTAGACCAAAAAATAAAACAGCTCCGGAATTGAGCCATGTAGAGCTTGTAAATGTCTAGTGGACCTGGTATGGTCCTAAGGACACAACTTGGGAGCATGAATATGTTATGCAAGCAGAATACCCACATCCTTTTGAATATTTTGGAGATCTTGTTGATATTATGTAAAGATGATGCACCGAGGAAAGTGCATAAATAAGAGGAGGGGAATGTAATACCCCTAGGCTGAACCCCAACTATAAATGTGAATAAAAATATACTTAAGCTGGTGAGTTGTTGACATAATTTTCCATGCACCTTACATGGTATAGTGTGCATATGTATTGTGCACTAAAATGATGAAGTGTGCACATTACAAGATACCGCACACAACAAACTTAAGTGCGTGCGATTTTGAGGCCATAGAGCCTTTGTGTATATGTTGTATTTTGTAGACTGGTGAGCCATCTTATTATAATCTAGAATGCCTATGTGATGATTAGGCCAGAGAGCCAAAATGCTAAAGGCCATTGAACCTATTTTTGTATATGTCTTATCATCAATATAATACATCATTGTGTGTAGACCAACCACGATAAAAGAGTATGGGTGTCTAAACTCCAATAGTTTGGGAAATGGGGGGATAAAAGTTAAGGATAAAGGGATAAGCTAGGGAGATTAATCCAAAAAGGAATATTATATTAATATTCCTTAAAGTATAAAGTATTGATAATTATTTTATCCTAAGTTCTAAGGATGGGGCCAAGTGGGCCAAAGTATCTCCCAACATGACAAGTGTCAAGTTGGGAACATGCATACATATAGTTTAGAATTAGTTCATTTTCCCATCATTCCATCATTATTCACTCATTCATTCAACTGTCCTTTGTACCTTCCTTTACCTGTACCTATACTTGTACCTGTACCTATACATGTACTTGTACCTGTACTCATACCTATACCTGTACCTATACCTGTACCTGTACATGTACCATACCCATACTTATACTTGTATATGTACCTGGTTAGCTTAGGAGTTGCATTGAAGAAGAGGGTTGTCAATCCCGTGGGATATTGAAGAGATGGGTTGTTAGGCCCATGGGAAATTATCTCTAGGTGAGAGAATTGTTGGGAATTGATTTCCTAAAGGTGTCAAACTGTAGTTACAGGGATTTGAGAGTTCCTTTATGACTTGTTGTTGAAGCCCCGTAAAGGAAGTGGGGAAACCAAAGGAATGTTGAGTAGAGAAGGGGCACACTTCCTTCTATGGGATAGACATGTGGGGAATGAGGGACTGTACGATGTTAGTTTGAGTTGGCACCTATGACGAAGTTTTTCCTTTTTTCTAAGATACATCATCCTAGTTAGGAATTCCCTTTACCGTGTGGAGTTTATCCCCAAGTCGGGGGTGGCCCACTCCTAATAGTGATGAGCGATGTGGTCTAAGTCTAAGAGGTTCATGGAAGGCCTGCACAGAGTTGGTGATAGTTTTACCTAGATAAGTGTCCATTTTTTGTTAAATTACGTGTTGCATTATTATGTATGCATTTATTTTTATGGGTTATTCATGTGTATGATGCATGTGTATTATTATTATTATTATGTATGAATCTGTGCATTTGAATATTTTTTTTGTCTTTTTT
>JASDQU010101346.1:342013-365711 GCA_032191745.1 Picea mariana | reverse complement strand
TATATATATATATATACATATAATTTTGCAAGAATTTCTATGTGTATATGTTTTAATTATGTATACAGTTCAAAATTTTTATGTGGCATAGCCCAATTGGATGTTGGGGATGCTACAAGTAATTCCATTCAGATTAAATAATTCCCCTGCAGTTTTTTCCAAAGTAGTGGTTGCAGCATTCAAGGAGTTCATCCATAATTTCCTTGAAGAATACCTAGGTGATTGGACTGTGTTCAGTCTACTGAGGGATCATATAGAAGTCATCTAGGTAATGTCAGATCGGTGTAGATAGTGTCAAATTTTGTTGAACTTGAAGAAGTGTATTTTTTGTGCGTCATTTGCAATTCTTTTGGGACATGCCATTTGAAAACAAGGACTATTAGTAGATCCAACCACGATCACAATAATTCTGCAGTTAGAACCTCCTACATTAGTTAGACAACAAAGAGAAAATTTGGGTCATACAAAATATTACAAAAAATTTATCAAAGGATGTGCGTGGATCACAACACCGATGGAAAATTTACTTAAGAAGGAAGAAGAGTTTCAATGGAATGAGGACTGTCAGAAGGGGTTGGACACCTTAAAGAGTAAACTTGTGACTGCGTCGATTTTAATTTTTTGATATTGGAACAAGGATTTCCATGTACTTGTAGATGCATCGTCCATTGCATTGGATGCAGTACTATCCTGACCAGAGGAGGGAGACATAGATCACCCAATTTTGTTTTCCAACAAGAATTTGTCTATAGCAGAAAAAAACTATACAACCATGAAATGAGAAGGATTGGAAATGGTCTACACACTACAAAAATTCAGACATTATTTATTGTGATCTCGCTTTAATATGTATATGGACAATTCTACATTAAAATACTTAGTCAACAAGCCAATGTTGGGGGGGAGAATATGCATATGGTTATTATTATTTTAGTAATATGAATTTGAGGTTTTAGTGAAACCAAGGAAGATGAATGCATGAACAAATCATCTATCGCGCATCCTATCAGGTGAAGATTGAGGAAACTTAGATGACAACTTCCCATATGCACATTTATTTGTAGTAAATATGGTAGCTGATTAATTATTGGATATTGTGAGGTTTCTAAGTACATGTATGGATCCATTAGATATTGTGGTTGCACAGAAGAAGCAACTAGTAGTAAAATCAATAGATTATCAATTGATTACAGGGAATCTATACAAGTTGGGTGCAAATGGAATATTGTGATTTTGTGTGTTTCAGCATGAAATACCAATTATACTTGAAGAAGTGCATGATGGGATTGTAGGAGGACATTATGCAGGGAGAGAAACTGGACAAAATATTTTTTTGCGAGGGAATTTCCTGGCCTACACTTCACAAAGATGTAAAGGATTAATGTGGGTCATGTGATGTATGCCAACAAGTGGGACATCCATCCACGAGGGACACAATTCCTTTAAATCCACAAGTTATGTTGCAAGCATTTGAGAAATGATCCATAGACTTTATGGGGTCAATAAACCCACAAGCAAGAAGATCATGGGAAAGTTTAATAATCATCACGATATAGTACTTGACAAGATGGGTAGAAGCAACGCCAGTTACAGATTGCACTGTGGAGACTACTGCATGATTTTTATTTGAGAATGTAGTCACAAGGTTTGGATGTCCACACATATTACTTAGTGATTAGGGCACAAACTTTCTATGACAATAGAAGTATTTACTGAGGAGTTCCAAATCCATCATCAAAAGAGTAACACATATCATCCTCAAGCCAATGGAATAGTGGAAGATTTTAATAAGATCTTGGAGAATGCATTCAAAAAAAATTGCAATGTAGGGAGAGATGATTGGGACTTAAAATTTCCTATAGTGTTGTGGGATTACATGACTACAAGTAAGAAAATGAAAAGACAAACACATTTCAACTTGGTCTGTGGGAAAGAAGCAATAATGCCTATGGAGTTTAATATACCTATCTTGCACATTGCAATGATCACTGAGCTATCATATTCTGGCTCAGTAGAAGTATGATTATCACATTTGGTACAAATTGAAGAAGATTGATTTTTCACGGGATTCCATCAGTAGGTTCAGAAAGCAATAGATAAGGGTTGGCATGATCGACACATTAAACACAAAAAATTTCAAGTGGGAGATTTGGTATTACTCTATGATAACAAGTTTATGTAGCATTCAAGAAAGTTTAGAATGTACTTGTTAAGACCCTATGTGATTCAACAGGTAACAAAGATGATTGTTTTTTCAGTTGGAAACTTTGAATGGAGAAGTATTTGGAGGAATGTTGAATGGAAGTTGGATAAAACTCTATAGGGATGGATGAAACTCTACGCAGTAATTTGGGTTGCACCATAATGCATGTATCATAGTAGTTGTACTATAGTAGGAAGGAGAAACATAGAAAAATAAATAAAACAGAAGAAAATCAAATAAAAATTAAATAAATCGAAAAGAAAAAGAGTGTTAGAGTACCAAGGTAGAGAGTAATCACACAGAAAGAATGGGTATCACACATCAACATAGAACTGTGCCAACTTAGAACATAATACACAGAAGCAAACTGACTGCGAAGCACATAGATACAATAACAATAATTGTTTCATAGTTTGGAAATGATCAAAACCGTTAAAATCATTAAATCATGGAAACAATGGCTACAAAGTGGGAGTGACAGGTGATAAAGGCATTTTTATGGTCTTAAATGGTAAAATACGCCGAAAATCACGACAAATTGGCAGTGTGAGGGAAAAATCACACGACAAATTTGGTAATAAAGAAGAATTTATTTAAAAAATCATCAACCAAGGTGGCAAATTGGATAAGGAATTTTATACTGGATGAGACATGTACAGTTGGAACAAAGGCACACAAAAGATAAGAATTCATTAAGTCTAAGTCATTGTTGCATGTGAGCGCGGGAGAAAAACAAAGTGAACTAGAGTGAAATCGAGAGCATCAGATTCAAGCTATAACTACCCATGAAGAGTTGTAGATCTAATCGAGGAATCTATCATAGAATACGACTGACACCTCCCAAAGTTGTAGGGTCTTCTTCCACAGCAGGAAAACAAGAACGATGACCAGAAAAAATAGTATAGGTAGAGGAAGTAGTCAGAGATTTTGCTTTAGTGTCACAAGAGAGATTCCACAGAGAGTGCCTACCACCGAGGATGGACGATGCACCACTGGTACAAGTAACAACCAACTGAAATTACCCACTTTCGATAGCACCAGTTCCGACTGGTGTAAGAAATGAAGGATAAATTCTCTAGAAGATTGTGGGCCTAAAGTTTATGGGCCATGACATCACTGATGCACAAAAATTCTCAGAGTTGTCTAGGGAGAAATATCTGCACACTAGGAGCATCCAAAGAATAGGAGAAATCTTGCTAGAGCCACAAGAGTGGGCATCGGGGTTGGATAAGGAAAGAATATTGAACCTATTCGAGATTCCACATTTCAGGAGAAGTATGAAAATTAATGCATGTGTGAAGGTTTTGGTAAGTTGTGTTCATGGGGGGACACTCTCGCTTGATCCCTCAGTATCAATTGATACTATGATGATTGTGCATATTAAAGGAATGCAAAAATATTGTGAATATCCATGCCTATCGTTCAACAAGGCGGGAGAGATATCCATCTTCAAGTCGATGAAAGAAACATTCTAAATGTTTAGGGGAAAGAGCGGTCTAGATGTTCAAATCATCAATGATAAAATGTGAGGTTTGGGACACAGGTATTGTCCTACAAGATGTTTCACAAATGTCACAAAGATGAAGTACCAGTTGTAGTTATTTCAACCACAGAGAAGTGTGTGGAAGGGGTACAGATGAGCTGGGCCACCTTCTTGGTGAACTAGTTTTTATATGATTGCACGGAGGCCCAGGAAAAGGGCACAAAATTCCATTACCCATGGTTGTTGATATTGATTGTATTGTTCAAGTGGAAAGAACCAGGGTATGACCAACACATGTGCACATTAGGGAGAGGAAATTTGGATGGGAGGTATGTCAATTTATGGCACACAACAATTAAGAGAAGACAAAATGACCGTAATAACACATTTTTTTTCTAATTGGAAAATATCACACATCTAGTTGGGAACACACCATGCATGGCATTCAAAACGGTAGCAACATATAAGGATATTGCATGGTTTAGAGAAGGAATGCACCACATGTATGTGTAGACTAAGATAGATCCAAAGAGCCAATGGTTTCAAACTAGTTATAAGTTGACAACAAAGGACGTGATCTTGATAGTCAATGACTTTGGAGAAGGATGTAAGATCCCAGGAGAGAAAATAGGACAATCAAAAGAGGAAGACGAACAATATAAAAGTGATGAGGAAGGAGATGAAAAGCAAGGAAAGGATTAGACAAATGGCATAGGTGATATGTCTGGCCCATATACAATAGAATATCAATAGATTAGAGTGAATCTAAGGGACAAAGGAAAATAACCAACAGGGGGTGTGTGAAAAAATACCAATGTACATAAATAAACCCCGATATATGCATTAACTAATGATGATAAGGATATAATTGGATACCAAGTATGGGATTCCATAGAAGAATTAATGGAATAAGCAACAAGGAAGCAAGTGGAACAACAACAAAAAGTGCAGTACTGGCTAGCAACACTCCAACAGACTTTGGAAGAAGCGCACATCACCAAAGAGCGTAGCGCTGAGGAAGGACAATCCACAATTCCAAGAAAGGAAGAAGACAGTGTGCAACTGGTTGTGACCCAACTATCAGTTGGGCACAAGATAATACATCTTGAGATAGATGCAATGGAACTTTCGATGACTGAATTGCAACAATAGGTAAATTCACTAGGACAATCCAGCCTAGTTGTATCAATAATTCCAATAGAAAGACTACATGACTTATAGTTAGTATTACTGCAAGAGATTAAGAATATAGGAGAGGAAGCAAAGCACAAGCCTATCAAAATGAGGGATGAAAGAGATCAGTTACAACAGTGGTATGAGGATGGAATCCAAAAAAATAAGGAGGTTGAAGGCCAGGTAGCAGAGGTCATCAAGGAAAAATATGAGGCCATAGAAAGGGTGAATAAATCCCTTAAGAGAAAGGATCACGCTAAGGGAATAGAACAAAAAAACCAAGAAACTGTCCAAAAACTATACAAGGAAATTTTAGAAGTCCCCATAGTAGTAGAATATACTACGGAGGAACAAATGTTAAAGATTGGTGAAATCATTAAGGGCTTCAGAGATTAGATTCAGGACTTACAATTAAGAAGCATTATAGGAACACCACTAGAAGTGCATGAAGGAAGAGAAGAATGGTGACAATAGAAGTTGCCAACATTAAGAGGATAGAAGGAGAATGCATAAAACCCTGTGAGGAGAGCGCACAGGTGTAGAAAAAGTTATTAGAATACCCTGATATGAATTCCATAGAGTCCAAGTTATGAGAAGCACAATAACATGCACAACAAGCAACATAGAGGGATTCTACACTGCCACCAATGGAATGGATGAAAGTCATTTTGGATCAGCGATAGGTATATGTAGAAGTGGAGAAAATGAGGGATCAACAAAATATCCTTTAACAACAATTGGGACCACTATAGGAAGAAGCATTGAGGATAATAGGGGAGTTGGCCACTGTGTAGGGAAAGGTTAAATAGGAATCATATGAAGCAGAGGAAAAAATCACAGGTTTGACTGTGAACGGGGCCAAGGAAATCACATAAACAAAGCTAGATATAATCAAAGAAGTGGAGTTAGCAAAGGAAACCTCCCAAAATTTTGTTGCATCATGGAAGAGAAGCAAACAAGATTGAGTGGATCAAGACGAGCCATAGGTAAGTGTTGTGGACCTGTTGGACATGTAGTTTTGGAATACAATTTTGAGAAAAATCCTAAGTGTAGAGGAAGTGTGCAGAAGAGAAGAAGAAAAAGGATGAGAAAGTGGATAGCTAAGATACATCGAGAAGGACAACATGCAGTAGGTAAAATAGGATAGAGAATAAAGGAAAGAGAATAATAAAGTGGGATAAATCAGTAGAAGAAAGCAGACTAAAAGGAAGGATGAAATCTCAACAAATAAATATGGAAGGATGTCCAGAAGTAGCATGCATATGGAAAAGCATAAGAAAGTAGTCAAACAACTAGTTAACTAAATTAGCCATGTAATGTAATGGGTTTTGGGATGAGCCAAGTATGGTTTTAAGCTCATATTTGATGTATAAATATGTAATAGGTTTGGAGAATATGGGTTTGATATGGAGGGTTATGTTGTGTTATGTTTGTTTATGATTACATTTGTATGAGACATCCTCCAGGACACAGACCTGAGAGAGATCCCCTAAGATGGGTGTGTGGTTCCTATATGAGATAGAACTAGAACATTGTGTTGGCCTCCTCCTTATAGAGATTTGAGAAGAAATCCATATGATTCTCCTATGTAACGCAGTGAGCAAGAAGATCTATTGAGATAGATGTACCTATGGCTAAGCACAAGTGAACATGTGAATTCCCATGAGTTGGGTGCATCGTTCTGAGACAGAGATGAAAATGATGTATTATCCTCCTCTGAGAAGAGAGTTGAGATGATGAACTCCAGATGACTCTCCTGTGTAATGCAGTGAGAAATAATATCTGTTGAGTTGGACATGCCTATGGATGAGCACATGTGAACGTGGTTCTAGTTGCTAAGCACTAGTGAGTGTGTTTTGTTAGTACTTCGTAAATTTGTTCGGATGATAAAACAAATGACAGAGGTAACATACAAACCAACTTAAGGTTGTATTCTGACCCTTCCAACCAGAGAGGGCTCTCTCAAATATGTAAAGATTGAAAATACTCAAAATGATTTGGCAATGAGCATACAGAGGTCATATTCTGCAATAAAACATGTTTTGTTTTATTCTTCAAAAGGGTTGGTATGAAAAACAAGAGGAATAAAACATTGGGCAATGGGGTCAAATACTGAAATATACTATGAATGCTAATACAACTAATGTACTCTTGAGGGAATGGAGGAAAAATAATGATATCCTTCGGTAATAAATAGTATTCAGATGATCGAAAGACATAAAAGAGAATATTCCATTACAAATGAGAGCATCAAACAAAGATGAATTCTCGATTGTAACTTTAGAAGAAATAACATAAGGCTGACTAAAATGAACATAGCACTTAATAGAGAGTGAATTCTGAACCTATAATCATTAAACATGACAACTGCATTAACCATATGAAAGGAGCATCTATCAAGGATGAATTTCAATAATGTACTCTTATCTATGCTTAAAATAAATAACATAAATGAAATGAATGTGAAACAGAGGAAAAAAAACTAAATAATACATCATGATCAATCTCAACTATCATAGATCATTGTACTCCTATATTCATTCATAAGGACATTCTAAGAAATTTTACACACAGTCCCTTTTCCTTCCTAGTTGAAAGTCCCCCCTTTTCTCTACTGTTTTACAATGAAATATATAGAACTCAAGGCTCTTTCCAGCTCACAATTTAGAACTCCAACCCATTTCCCAAAATAGAAACAGTTACAAATAGAACATGACACGTTTTAATTGATCTCATGTTTTTCAGGAGAAAAAATAGGGTTCAAAATGCCACCTGTAATTCTCAAACCATAACAATTGTGTAAACTCTGATAATAGATTTTGTATATAAGCTCGTTATGAAGAAAAAAATCTCTTATTTTCTTGAAATTTGTCTTCAACTGGCCGTAATACACATCACAAAAACATGTCTCGAACATGAAATCATAATTGAAACATATGACTCCAGGATTCCTTCGAATCTCCCAATCCTTGACAACTGTGTGAAAAATGAACAACGTTAATGTTCTTGGGTTCGTGCTTGACAATAACCACATTTGAATTTTGAAAATTCATTCTTGTTCGTCCAGAAATCATCCTTTAAGTCTTAACTACTACAGAAACTGACTGTCACATCCTCTTTGAAATGTCACTTGTGCTTTTTTCAAATCTAATGTTATTTATCCATATTCTCCTTAAATATTTGGGAATAATATATTTGAATAAAAATAATTCCCAAATATGTTTTATCCTGTAAAATTAAATTTCCATATTTTAATTCATGGCCGTGGTTTTGAAAAACCATTTATTGCTTGCTTCTCGTGGTTTTGAAAACCATGTCTTGTTTTGCCCAATTTACCATTTCACTATGAAAACTATTTACTAGTTTTTTTCCCGTGGTTTTGAAAACCATGTCTTGGAAACCATCTTAGTAAACTACGAAAATATCCCTTGATCTTCCCCTTTTACTTCTATAAAAACTTTGGTTAAATAATTGTCCAAATATTAGTATTGAAACAGACTCTTGGAAAATATGTTGCACATAAACAATATAATAAATGGTTGCAATCTTATTTCGGGCTTGGAAAGAGTGGTTTTAACCCACACCACTTTTACCCCTAAAATGCATCATGGAAGAACATGTGTTCCAACACCAAAACAATGGTTTGGATTTCGAGACCACTTCAAATAATTAACCTCCGTTTACTTTTAACCCCCTAAATGTATATGCGCCCTCCATCCACCTTTTGACTTTTCAATATTAAAAATTGAGATCCGTGCCCATGATTTGATGTGAGGTCATGAATTAAATATTGGATTAAATATTAATATAAATATTTTTATATAAAAATATTGATATTAATAATAATAAACCTTTTTCCATTTTCTAAGGAATTTTCGCATATGAGGCTCATCACATGACTTTGTGGATAGGATAAGGGTGCTTAAGCTTAATAAAAGGAATATTTTTAATTTTCAACGAGAATATGATAACAAGGTTAAAAATGAATGAAGTGATGGGACCAAGGAATTTAGATACCCATTAAGGCTAGATATAGGTTTGGGATATTCACCAAATTAGACTCATGGAGGACATGACTATTTTGGATGATTAGTCGAGTGAAGTATTTAGATGATGGGAACTTGACAGAGCTGCTGAAAAAGTTTTAAAATATGAGTGGAAAGATAGCACAAGGACAAGATGCTTTGGAAAAATTAATGCAAATTAGCATGTGATAACATTGGCTCCAATGGGATGCTATTATCCCAGTGAGGTAGCAAATTAATCATAGAATTGGTGCATGATCTGTTGGGTTTCTCCAAAAACATGTGTGTACCCTTATCTGACCTGTCACCAATATCCATTGAAAACCAAAGTCTGGACACTTCTCTCAACTGAAAATTTAATTCTAAATACACCACTACACTCTGAATGTACACACTGTTGAAAACCCAAACTGAAAACTGCTTGACCAACAAGCTTTTTTACACACTCCTATATACTCTAAAAATGCTGAAATGAATACTCAATCAAATGATGCTAAAGTGACAATGCAACCAATCAAGCAATTGGCTTCCCAATTTTCCTCTAATAACATTTTTCTTAAGCAGGAAGAAAAATGTAAAAGATGGCAGTTGAAAACAAAAATTGAATCCAAAATATAAGCTTATGAATGAAACAAATTCCTTCTTCACTGATGACTATAATAGGATGGCCATAGGATCTTGAAAACCATGAAAAATAATTTCTTCTTGACGATAAAAAATAGAAAGACAAGCCTCATTCATAAGTGTTTGTTGTTCTTGCTCTATTTCTTCAGTTCTGAGAACATTTTCAAATGAAATGGAAACAATAGGTTTGTCTGATATTCCATGCATATCAAAAAAAACATTCATAAATTATTGAACATATTCAAATGGGACAACCATATTATGTGCATCAATGCTATCCTCTTGTTCATCAAACAATTTTGATTTGGTTTTATTAACCTTCTGGAAATTTGTTTGAGGACTGTCATTTTGACATTCAAATGAATGAATGGAAATAAGTTCATTCTCATAATCTTCTTGCAAATGTGAAAATCTAACAACATGAACTATTTCACAGTCTAGAGTTCCCATGGATGCATTTTCAAAACCATGATTTTAAAAGGAATCAAATAAAACACATGCCTCTTCATTATCTTTCTGTATTTCTGATTGAAAAGTGGCATACACTGTTTTGTTGCTTTCTTGAAACTCGATGCCATTTGTTTGTTCACTGCTTGAAGTCCCCATAGATGCCAATTTAGAACCCTCATCCATGTCTAAGCCACTTAGAATTTGAAAAACCACATCATTCACAGGGGAATAAAGACAACGTTGAAACACTTTGTTCTGTTGGAAATCTTGTTGAATATCTTCATCAAGTTCAGGAGAAGGAAAATGAATTTTAGCAACAATTTCTTGATCAAGTTCATCTTCAGCCAAAGGAGGGGATACTATTTGTTGTTGGGATGAATATTCATAAAGGGCTTCTATGATTTCATCATTTATACACTCTTCATCACCAAAAACATTTTCAAGATACTTAATGAAATGTTCACAAAATTCACAACAATATTCAAACACCAAGAATAAAGGATTAGATTGTCCATAATTCTTAAAGAATGTTATGTGGAAATCCTTAAGAGACTATAAGCTACTTGGTTTTAAACCTTCTTACCATAATATTGCCTTCCCCTCTAGAGTAGCCATAAACATTTTCATCAAACAATCCTCATGAAATTTAATCCCCAACTTACATATGTGCATGTGAAATCTAATCAAGTGCAAGGAAACATAACTTCCTTTCCCATCTTTTAATTTAGGCAAATATTTTCTCCAATCTGTGTGAGGAATACGATTTGGAAATCTAGGAATATGAGAGAGATTCATTATAGAATACCTTTCATATCTATAATCCATCTTGAAGCAGTGGAGTCATCAATAAAATATTTAGGCTACTGAGTCTTTGGACAATGGAGTCACCATGAAAATTTTGAATTCTAGATTCTTGAAAATGGAGTCGCGAGGTGAATGATGTACAACCTTTATGTGTCTGAATAATTTTCACCATTATTACTTAGATATGAAAATTTTAATTTATCCCAGGGAAGATTTCACCTTCGCTCCTCGACAACGATGCCAAAATTTTAGCACTCTATAAATTTGTTTAGCTGATAAAACAAATGACAGAGGTAACCTACAAACCACCTTAAGGTTGGATTCTGACCCTTCCAAACAGAGAGGGCTCTCTCAAACATGTAAAGACTGAAAATACTCAAAACGATTTGGAAACGAACACACAGAGGTCAAATTCTGCAATAGGACAGGTCTTGTTTTAGTTTTCAAAAGGGTTGGTAGGACAAACAAGAGGAACAAAACACTAGGCAATGGGGTAAAATGCTGAAATATACTATGAATGTTAATACAACTAATGTACTCTTGAGGGAATGAAGGCAAAATAAGCATATCCTTTAGCAATAAATAGTATTCAGATGATGGAAAGATAGAAAAGAGAAAAGTCCACTACAAATGAGAGCATCAAACAAAGATGAATTCTCGATTGTAACTTTAGAAAAAATAACATAAGGCTGACTACAATAAACAAATCACTTAATAGAGAGTGAATTATGAACTTGGAATCATTAAACACGACAACTCCATTAACCATATGAAAGGAGAATCTATCAAGGAATAATTTCAGTCATGTACTCTTATTTATGCTTAGAAGAAAGAACATAAATGAAATGAATGTGAAACAGAGGAAAACACACTAAAGAATACACTATGATGAATCTGGGCTATTAGAGAGCACTATACTCATGTAGTAATTCATAAGGACATTCTGAGAAATTTTACACACAGTCCCTTCGCCTTCCTGGTTGAAAGTCCCCCCTTTTCTCTACTCTTTTACAATGAAATATATAAAACTCAAGGCTCTTTCCACGTCACAATTTCAAACTCCAACCCCTTTCCCAAAATAGAAACAATTACAAATAGAACATGACACATTTTAACTGATCTCTTGTTTTTCGGGAGAAACAACAGGCTTCAAAATGCCACCTGTAATTATGAAACCATAACATTTGTGTAAAATATGAGAACACTTTTTGTATATAAGCTCGTTATGAATAAAAAACTCTCTTATTTTTTTGAAATTCATCTCCAGCTAGCCATAATACGCATCACAAAAACATGTCTCGAAAAAGAAATCATAAATGAAACATATGACTCCAATATTCCTTCGAATCTACCAATCTGTGACACCTCTGTGAAAAAATGAACAAGGTTAAATTTCTTGGGTCCGTGCTTGACAATAACCTCTTTTGAATTTTGAAAATTTGTTCTGGTTCATTCGAAAATCGTCCTGTAAGTCTTAATTGCTGGGGAAACAGACTATCACATCCTCTTTGAAATGTCACTTGTGATTTTTTCAAAACTAATTTTATTTATCCATATTCTCCTTAAATATTTGGGAGTAATATATTTCAATAAAAATAATTCCCAAATATTTTTTATCCTGTAAAATTAAGTTTCCATATTTTAATTCATGCATGTGGTTTTGAAAATCCATTTATTCCTTGCTTCTCGTGGTTTTGAAAACCATGTCCTATTTTTCCCAATTTACCATTTCACTATGAAAACTATTTACTGGTTTGTTTCCCGTGGTTGAAAACCATGTCTTGGAAACCATCTTAGTAAACTATGAATATATCCCTTGATCTTCCCCTTTTACTTCTAGAAAAACCTTGGATAAACAATTGTCCAAATATTTCGTTAGGTACATCTTATTCTTTATGATTCTTTTCCATAGCAATAAACATTAATCTTTCTACTCTGTAAAATTTAATTTTTACCTCTGTAAAAAATTTCACTGTGAGGAAGAATTTAATTTATTGGAAATTCCATGATTAGTATTGAAACACACTCCTGGAAAATATGCCACACATAAACCATATAATAAATGGTTGAAATATTATTCAGGGCTTGGGATGAGTGGTTTTAAATCACACCACTTTTACCCCTGAAATGCATCACATAAGAACACGTGTTCCAACACCAAAACAATGGTTTGGATTTTGAGACCACTTCAAATAATTAACCTCTGTTTACTTTCAACCCCCGAAATGTATATGCACCCTCCATCCACCTTTTGACTTTTCATTATTAAAAATTGAGATTCGTGCCCATGATTTGGCATGAGGTCATGAGTTAAATATTGGATTAAATATTAATATAAATATTTTAATATAAAAATATTTATATTAATAATAATAAACCTTTTGCCAGCTCGCAGGGGTGTGGTCTAGCGGCCAACAAACATGATGTTAAGGTGTTCGTGCTGCTAAGTAGGTCACGATTTCAAACATCATATTATTTGGAGGCCTGGCTTGTGGGTAGTGTGGTTATCCCTAGGGGTTATAAGGCAGGCGATGAGATTCGACCCCATGTCACACGAGCCAAATACCGCTATCGTTATCGATTCCCCTAGATAAAATAATAATAATAATAATAATAATAATAAACCCTTTACCATTTTATAAGGACTTTAGGCATATGAGGCTCATCACATGACTTTGTGGACAGGATAAGGGTGCATAAACTTAATAAAAGGAATATTTTTAATTTTCAACGGGAGTATGATAATAAGGGTAAAAATGAATGAAGTGATGGGACCAAGGAATTCAAATACGCATTAAGGCTAGATATAGGTTTGGGATATTTTCCAAATTTGACTCATGGAGGACATGACTATTTTGGATGATTAGTCGAGTGAAGTATTTAGGTGATAGGAGCTTGACGGAGCTGGTGAAAAAGCTTTAAAATCTGAGTGGAAAGATAGCACAAGGACAAGATGCTTTGAAAAAATTAATGCAAATTAGCATGTGATAACATGGTTCTCCATTGAGACACAGTGAGATAGAGATATGGGCATACCTATCGATGTGCCCCTAGTGCCTTAGCACTAGTGGATGTATGGTGTCCCTTGGTATATTTTTCAAGAGTCAGACTTACTTGTAACCCTGATTGTAATATAAAGGGTACAGGTCAACCCCACCATAATGTAAAATATAGTTGATCTGGTAATTATTAATTATATTATGAGTTAGTGAGGTTAGTCTTGTTGTGCCAATAGACACTTTTGTTGACAGGTTGAGTATAATATAAGTAAAGGTAAATTCCCCATTGAGGAATCATATCATAAGTGTGAGTTTGGAAATTTCAGCAAGTACATGTTCTTGGGAAAAATATGCACCTCTCTTGGGTGATAGTCTTCTAGGGTTTGTGAGCACCCTCTTGTGTGCTAGGTATTTATGGTGATGGGGGTATTTCTATTGAAGAATATATAAAATGATTGGATGGATTTTATTCCCTTGATTAGAAGGGTTTTATTCCCTTTTGTTGACAGGTTGAGTATAATATAAGTAAAGGTAAATTCCCCATTGTGGAATCATATCATAAGTGAGAGTTTGGAAATTTCAGCAAGTACATCTTCTTGGGAAAAGTGCACACCTCTCTTTGGCGCTATTCTTCTAGGGTTTGTGAGAACCCTCTTGTGTGCTAGGTATTTTTGGTGGTGGAGGTATTTCTCTTGAAGAATATATAAAATGATTGGTTGGGTTTTATTCTCTTGTTGAGAAGGGTTTCCCAGGATACTTCTTTTGTACTTGTGCATGGTGTTTCTTCTTTTGATCTTGGTTGTTGCAACAAATTGTTTATGGTTTAAGTAATATTATAAAATGGAATGAAATTCATTATGAAGCCTAGATTATTGAGAAATCAACATGGTTTTAGAGAATAGGTCTTGAAGAACCCATTGCACAAGCATCTACCGGTCATCTTCTCATTTTTGCAGAACCGTATGACCCTCCTAGGGTTTCCAGAAAATCCATACGACCGTCCTTTCTGAGGTGTTCCAACCTTTAATACTTGGACGTTGGGGCTAAAATTTGGACAGGAGGGTATGGCCTCCTTAAAAAAACCTATAGAATCTATGAACGTGAAATTATGAGAATTTTTTATTTTTGTCCCTAGGGTTTCTAGGGTTCGACAAATTTCTGTTGATTTTTGTTTTTTAGGGTTTTTGCAACTCTTTGAAGAAGCCTTAAAAATTACTTGTGTTCTTCTGAATTTCAAGGCTTATTGTTGGCAGTCATAAGCCCAACAAAACCTAATGTTGTTATCCTAGCCTAGCCATTAGGTTTTCTATCCCAGTTGACAAGGGTTTGTGAAGAATCTAAAATTATGATGAACATAACTATGATGGAAGATAAGATTGATGAAACAAGAAACTTCAAGTTCCTGGAATACAAGACTTCAGAGGAATACTTATTTTGGTTTATAATAAAAGGTGACACTATGAATACCTTATTCATGAATATGTCAAAGGAAAGAAATCATCCAATCACCATTGGAGAAATAATATCAGCACCCTCAGGTATGCACTTGTATATATATTATGTGTATCATTGTCATGAAGGAAATTGCAAGAGTAAGGAACCTTTTTCTGATGTCATGGATCCAGAGGGATCTCGGTGCATTCAGAGGAACAACACACTAGAATTGAAGACTCCAGGTTTGTCTTTTGTAATTGTCATTCCTCTAACCTATATTTATAAAGGTTGCTACATTACAAGTAGGTGTTGTAGCTGTGACAAAAATCCTTAAATTGTTTTGATTTTAGAGATGTACTCATTATTCTCCTTTAGGAGATATTATTCATTTGGTTCCTCTTTCTTTCTTTTTCCATACATGTTAAAAACAAAGGAATATTTGTATCCTTCAGAGGGAGTCACTTGAGTCAGAGGGAGTCAAAACTATTTGAGAAAGAGGAAGAATAGAACCATCATTGAGGCAACCAATGTAATAATGCATGATCATAATATTTCTATGATTCTATGGGTAGAACCATGCATGAAACAATATATGTTTAGAACAAGAGACCTCACCAGACTTTGAAAAACATAACTCCCGAAGAATCCTTCACCTGAGTGAATCCTGATATTGAACACTTCAGGATATTTTGGTGCCCATTGTATTTTCATGTACCCAAGGAGAAGTCCAAGGTAGACCATTCAGGGAGAAAGGATACATTTATGGATAACAATGAATATTCAAAGACATTCCAGATCTAAATCCTTGGTTAGAGATAGATTGAGACAAGCAGATATGTTGTCCTTGAAGAAGAGATAGCCTTTCAAAGATTCATAGAATCTTAGATGGATATTGACAGTGATACAATACCTTCTCCCCCTTCAACAGTTCAGAGGGAGACAAACATTATTCCAACTGATCCAGTTTCTCTAGTTGATATGTCCAGAGATATTGTAGTAGTGCATAAAAGGCCTTCCTAGGCTCACTCTACAAGAGGCATAGATACATACAAGCCTCTCAAGGCATATCCTGAGAGAACAGAGAGATATTTTGAGCTAGTCTTTAGCCATGAGCCATATAATTGATTCTCAACCTTCTTGTCACATAGAAGCAACAGGTGAATAGGTATGGAAAGATGCCATAACAAAAGAATACCAATATATATTAAATAATGATGTATGTGATATTATTCATAGACCAAAAGGGAAGTCTTTGGTGACTTCCAAGTGGATTTATAAGATCAAGCATGCATCCGATGGAAGTGTCGAGAAATACAAAGTGACATCTATAGCCAGAGGATTCTCACAAATAGAGGGATTTGTCTATGATGAGACACTTGATCCAGTAAGCCCGATACACTTCCATCTGTACTACCATCCATGAGTTGGAAACTATATCAGATGGATGGATTCTTGATGAGTTTGGGTTTCAGCAAGAGTGTTGTTGATCCAAACCTATATTATTACAGTGTTGGTAATGAGAGCCTGATTTTGGTGAATTATTTAGAAATCCTTGTTGTTGGATACAAGTAAGCTTTGACTTATGATTTCGAGATGAAGGATGTAAGTATGATGCACTACTTCTTGGGACAAGAAGTATGACAGAGGACCGTTGAGATTTTCCTGAGTCAAGGAAAATGTGTAGTGGGAATATTAAAGAAGTTCAGTATGACAGAATGCAAATCCATGGTGATGGATTTGAACAAAATGAATGATAATGATTCAAATGAGATTGATCCACAACTGATTGGATCTCTGATGTATCTAGTTAATGCCAGACCTGATTCATGCTATGAAGTGAATGTACTTAGTCAATCCATGAGTCAACTGAGATAGACTAACTGGAAAGAAGTGAAACATGTATTGAGATATCTATGAGGCACAACTAGATATGGCCTAAGATATGCCTCCAATGAAAAATTGAGTTTGCAGGGATAGGCATAATGGACATAATGTACGGTGGAACAAAAGATCACATCCGGTTGTTGTTTTACCATGAAGTTTTCCATGGTCTCCTAGTGTAATAGGAAACAAATCTCTATGGACTTGAGTACCACAGAAGTATAGAATATATCATTGAGTGTGCGAAGCAGTGTGGATTCATATGCCTCTAACAAATTTACTTGATCATGAGATGTATTCGATGATTATAACCAGAGTTGTGTGAATCTCTTTGAGAAACCTATGTTTCATTATAGATCGAAACACGTTGAGATAAAATATCATTTTCAGAGACATGATGCAGAGGAAAGAATTACATGTGCAATACCTTCCTACAGATGTGAAGATTGTAGGCATCTTCACCAAATTGACTTGGTGAAAAATACCTCTTTAGTTGAGAGGGAGTGTTGATGAATAAAACCAAGAAAAAGTTTGATTACTTTCGTGCGAGACTTGGATTGATGGAGAATGCCTCCCTAGCTGAGAGGGAGTGTTGATGATTATAGCTACGTGAGACATCCTCCAAGACATAGACCTGAGAGATATCCCTTGAGATGGGTGTGTGGTTCCTATCTGAGATAGAACTGGAAGGTTGTGTTGGCCTCTTCCTTATAGAGAGTTGAGAATAACTCCATATGATTATCCTGTGTAACACAGTGAGAAATATGATTTGCTGAGTTAGACGTACCTGTGGTTGAGCACATGTGAACGTGTGAATTCCCATGAGTTGGATGCATCATTCTGAGACGGATATGAAAACAATGTATTAGCCTCCTCTGAGAAGAGAGTTGATATGATGAACTCCAGATGAATCTCCTCTGTAATGCAGTGGGAAAGAAGATATGTTGAGTTGGAATTTCCCATGGATGAGCATAGGTGAATGTGATCCTAGTGGATGAGCACTAGTAAGTGTGGTTCTCCTGTGAGAGGCAGTGGGATATATATATGGACATCCCTATGGATATGCCCCTAGTGGCTAAGCACTAGTGGGTGTAAGATATCCCTTGCTATATTTTTCAAGAGTCATACTTACCTGTAACCCTAATTGTAATGTAAAGGGTACAGGTCAACCCCACCATAATGTAAAAGATAATTAATATGGTAATTATTAATTATATTATGAATTAGTGAGGTCAGCTCTGTTGTTCCAATAAACACTTATGTTGACAGGTTATGTCTAATATAAGTAAAGGTAAATTCCCCTTTGAGGAATCATATCATAAGTGTGAGTTTGTAAATTTCAGCAAGTACATCTTCTTGGGAAAAGTGCACACCTCTCTTGGGCACTAGTATTATAGGGTTTGTGAGCACCCTAATGTGTGTTAGGTGTTTATGGTGGTGGAGGTATTTCTCTTGAGGAATATAGAAAAGCATTGGCTGGGTTTCTTTCCCTTGTTGAGAAGGGTTTCCCAAGATACTTCTTGTCTACTTGTGCATGGTGTTTCTTCTTGTGATCTTGGTTTCTGCAACAAATTGTTTATGGTTTAAGTAAAATGGTAAAATGGAATGAACTTCATGCTTAAGCCTAGATTATTGAAAAATAAACAATGTTGTGTTGAGTTATGTTCCTGTCTATGAGGGGTTTTGGGGTTCCTATTCTCTAGTTTTGAATGTAAGGGATGATGCAGAGAGGGGGAATGTAGCGTACCCTTTCAGCTACCATGGCTTAATCACTCTTAAAAGGAAAATTTAACACCACATGGTACATAACTCATATAGGTATTATATAATCCACATGCATTTAAACAAATAAACACATTCTACACAGAGTATTCATATGAGTTACTGCCATAATTAACAAGCAATAGCGTTTCATACTAATTCATATACATAGCGGAAATCATGATAACATAAATAGTAGATTCATGCAAAAACATGATTAAAACATAATCAGATACTTATCTTTAAACAGTGGTATAATCCACCAACCAAGTGCAGGCCTTCCACGAACTTCCCAGCCTTTGACCACACTGCTCATCATCTCAACAGTGAGTCACCCCCAAGCTAGGACTAAGCTCCACCCCGAGACAAGGAATCCTAGGTTAGGTTGAGGTTACAGGGAAAACAACACACAGCCACAGGAAGGGATTCTCTCCCAGGAACCACCCACACTCACTGCCCACAGACCCTCATTCCCCACATGCCTATTCCACCCCAGGAGTATACACCTTCTCTGTCACCTAAACAGTCCTTCGACTGCTAACCTCCCTTGCCTTGGGTTACGACAACATACCGGACCGGAAGTCTCTAGGCTCTGTGGCAGCTACAGGGTTCCTTCCAGGAGTTCTCTACTTCCTCTGCGCACTCTCTCACTTGGAGAGAATCACTCACTAGTCAACAAACCTCCCATGCAGTCCAGCACTACGTGGCCACACAACCAATGAAAAAATAGACACGGCTTTTTTCCACAGGCTCAGCAATGGAAAAATGGATCAGGGTCACGGCTTCAGAACAAAGATCTCATGCACAGGCTCGATCTCAGGTAGTGGATGCACACAGATTCTCCAGATGCAACGCGGGCTTTTTTCGATTCAAACAGAGGTGAAACCAGCTCTTTCAGAATCAATCATAGGCTTCTCGTTCAGTACGGAGGTATACATGGGTTTTTCAGTTCGAAAGGTGTACAAGGTTTTTCTGCAGAGCTCAGGTCAGTCATACTGCTCAGAACCCGTACACCCTCATGCAATCCACTCAAATAAAAGAGTGAACCCCCCTCACGGTCCACCCAAAATGTTTTATTCGCATGCACCAGTGTCGACACTTGTCGCCCTAGAGATTGCATGCATTCCATCAGCACGCATCACCTTCCCTTTTTCAGGAACTTAGGATAAAAAAATATATAAATGGCACATGTTCTTTTGGAATAATAATAAAATATTATTCCTAGGCTTAAGCCCCCCTAGGCTAAACACTTAGCCCCTTTTCCCACCTTCCAACCCCTAATCCCTTTCCTTCTCTGTGGAAACTCAGTCCCCCTTCACTCATTCATCGTGGTCGGTCTGCACCTGGCGATGTTTACAATTTCATTAAATGTTTTTGCATATATACAAGTACAAAATCAGACCCTTGGCCTCCAACCCTTAGGCTCTCTGGCCTAACAATCACATAAGCCCACCGGCTTATACAAACTTGGCTCACCAGCCTATAACACATATTTACAATTCATTTCATACATCAAATTTACAACTGGGCTTAGCCTTGGGGACATTACAGGGAAGCTTGCACTACAGAGCGATTAAACTAGTAGAAGGGAAATATGAACATGATACATATTTGTAATAATAGTGCACAAGACGAAAGAATTTAATGAAAGCATAATAAATAAGCCAACCATTGTGGATGTATCCCAGATTTGGGTGAACCACATCAAATGTTTTGTGACATGTATTTATATGATTGTTGATGAAATTATGTATGAATGCATAATAGGTTATATTCATCTTATGTTTAATCATAGTAGAATATTCATAACTAGTGAAGAAATGAGTTTATGTAGTAATATATTGATAATATGAATCTAATTTGCTAATTAGGTTAATACAGAACAAGGACTGAGTTACACACACATATCTAATAAGGAAGAATGAAAAGAATGTCTGCCTCCTATGTCCACCCTACTGCAGAAACCTAGTTCTTGTAGTCCCAATAGATACCTTAGGTGAGACTTAAACTACAAAAAAGGGTGATGCTGAAAGGGCCAGTTTCTGGTGGGTTTTATTGTTCATACATAAATCAGACCTAGGTTCTTACAAACCATGTGTAGAGCCAACAAAGTTATTCCCAAAATTCTAAGTAACTATCCTAAATATGCATTCCTAAAACTTTGTTTCCTAGGTTGTCCCTTAGCATATTAGACCCATCAAATATTATTGTATTAAAAAAAAATCTATTGGAGATAAATACATGATTTTTATTTAATATATAATTGGAATTGCTTCAATCCGACATTTAATTAAAAAGTTATGATCAAAATAGTGATTGTTGGTCTAGGCCAAAATTTGAAAAAAACTATGTCATGTAGGTTTAAAAAGATTTGGCATATCATCTCATGAAATTTTAAAAACATGGTTCTACTAGAGATATCCATCTAAATATACTTTCATTTTTCTTTGTAATCACTCAAATAAGACATAAAAAAAATCATCATTGGAATACCGGTGGGAGGTCTAGGAGGGCCACCACTCCTTAGCATGTAAAAAGTGCATTTTGTTTTATTTATCTTCATTGGATTTGTTTCATAAGAACAACTTGTCATTTTTTTTCATATTTTGTGTATGAACATATCCCATACACCTCTCTTATTCCATGATATCATGTTTTAATGTAGGAAAGTGCTAGTTTTTAAAATTTCCTGAGAAGATCAAGAAGGTCAATCTATGCATAAGCGATTTTGAAGATTAAAACTTTTTTAGAAGGGAATGTCATCCATACATACACATAAAAAGAATACAAATTTTAGACTGGTATTAAAGATATTTAAAACTCGAACCATGCTCCTTCATATCCACCATGCCAGTACAACCAAACAAATCCTTTCAGAATCCCATTATGTCTTGGCATGCTCATTTATCATCCCTCTTCCAATCTTAAAATTACACCCATGTTGAATTTCAAAATTCCATTTTCTTATGTAGCCAATATTAAAATTGGTATCTTACTAATACCAACAAATCACAAATTCAACCCATTTTCTCTTCACAAGCTTACCATTCATTTATGCTTCATCTAACCATAACCCATAAATAATTTCTTTCAACTCACTTACATGCTAAGTTGTCTCACTATCCTTTTCCTTTTGCAACATAAATTCCTTCTTGATAGTGAAAAAATTCCATCTATGCTTCTTCAAATCATTTTGTTTTATGCTCATGTTGGATGATGTGGGATTCCTTAAGTCCCTCCTTCTAACAAACCTTGTCCCATAGACATCAACACCTTATTTGGGATAAATATTAGAGATATCTTATAGTACCCAGGGCCTTGCATCCATCAAGGACATGCTCCCTCAATGATGACAATGGGAATCCATTAATTTCCCCTATTTTCATATTCTATAGGTGACTCGACTTCAACACATTCATTCATACTTGTCAAAATGTACTATGGTACCTTGACACTCATTTTCATTAATGGTGACTTATCTCACATTAGTTAATGATATCCACTAATGATCAGTAACCCAATGAATTATTCCCATGTTCAACTTTGGCACATTAATTCACATGGTTAGAATTGTACCATAGGTTTGGATATGGTTGAATACTTTATGGTATTATATCACTAACAACAATTTGCACATTCTATATTTTTCAAATGAAACATCAACTCCAATAGATTAGTTCCAACAATAAGAAGGAACATAGGTTCTAGTTTCAGATGTTATCCTATGTTCCTCCAACCAAGAGGAAGAAATAAACGTGATTCAAATAAGATTTCTTCACTTCAGATCCATCATCCCACATAGAGTGTTTAATTTGATGGGACAAGAACTATAGGAAGGAAGGTCTTAAGGAATCCCACATCATCCAATATGAGCATAGAAAAAAATGATTTGAAGAACCAAGATTGAACCAACATGTAGTATTTATTGATATTTTTTCTCACTAATTGTCCGGTCATGAAGAAAAATGCATGTCCATTTTCACAAGTAAATTCATTTTCACAACTAGACTTATTTTTGTCTTTACTATTTTATTTATTACAGTATCCTACTCTACTTGAAAAAAAATAACATTTTCTCGAGTGTAGGAGTATTTCAAACAGAGCCATCTACATAACAGGATTACAAATAAACTCATATTCAAGTTTGAAATATATACTTTGATAGATACCAAAATACGATGAACGAGCTTCTTTGGTTGATATGATTTCAAGAATTGTTGAAGAGTCAAGGAATGGTGTAAACTAATAGTTGCTCGAAACCATAATTCAATGTAGTTATGATTCCCTTGTTTTACTTGTTCAATACCAATGCTATGTGTGTCCTCCTTTTTCATTCCTTGCATATATTATACTATTTGTTGATTGGTCTCTTGAATGCATAAAGGATATGATGATCAGCATGATAGAAATTCCTCGATCTTAGGTTCTATTGTATGATCTCCATAATATGTTTTCTATGGCTATTTGATGTCTTCTAGGTCTTGTTCTTGATGTTTCTCATGAATTTTTTGGTCTTTTATCACTTCCTGGAGTGCAAGTATGTTCTTTAATGTTGTCAAGATTTTCTTATTCTAATATGTAGAGATGTTTCCAATCGTTGATAGGATTTGAGAGATTTATTGGAGTAGCATTATTCTTTACTTGAAATATTCTTGAACATGCTTGAATTCTTCTTGCTATTTGATATTCCTGTTCGTGCTCTTTTCGTCAATGGGTGAGCAAAAAAGGAGCACTTACATGCCTAGTTGGGCTCTTCTAGTCATGACAGCTGTAATGCAAAAGGTTAGAAAGAAAACAATAAAGGTATCAACAAGAATTAAACAAAAACTAAATAACAACATGAGCATGAAACTAAAAACTA
>JASDQU010101346.1:327319-341963 GCA_032191745.1 Picea mariana | reverse complement strand
TTCCACCCCAGGAGTATACACCTTCTCTATCACCTGGACAGTCCTTCAGCTGCTAACCTCCCTTGCCTTGGGTTATAGAAATAGACCGGACTGGAAGTCTCTGGGATCTATGGCAGCTATAGGGTTCCTTCCAGGAGTCCTCTCCTTCCTCTGCGCACTCTCTCACCTAGAGAGAGATGCTCACAAGCCAAAACCACCTGTTCATCCAACCTCAACACCACTCTCGCTTGGAGAGAGTGTTTCACAACTGGTCACAAGCCATATGTAGTCCAACACTACGCAACTGCAACAACCCATGGAATACAGACACAGGCTTCCTCAAACTGGTTTGATGATGGAAAATGGGTCTCACGGTCACTGCTTTGGGACAAAGGCTTCACACACAGGCTCCATTTTAGACAGAGGATGCACATGGATTCCCCAGACACCACACTGACTTTTCGGTTCAGAACAGAGGAATACATCGGTTTTCTCAGAGCTAGATACAGGATTTTCAGATCACAGGGATGCACAAAGGTTCTATACAAAACTTGGGTCAGTCGTACTGCTCAGAGCACGTACATGCTCAGGCATTCTGATCAAAAATTGAAGAAGGAACCCCTCTCATGGCCCACCTTGGCCATTTTATTCGCATGCACCAGGGTCGACACTTGTCATCCTGGAGACTGGATGCATTCCACCAGCATGCATCACCTTCCCTTGGTCTGGAAATTAGGATAAAACATAAAATGCCCATGCCTTTTTGGAATAATATTAAAATATTATTCCTAAGGCTGAAGTCCCCTAGGCTTAACATTTAGCCCCTTTTCCCACCTTCTAGCCCCTAATCCCTTGCCTTGTTTGTGGAAGCTCACTCCCCCTTCACTCATTCATCATGGTCGGTCTGCACCTGGTGGTGTTTACAATTTTATTAAATGTTCTACATGATTAAATATACAGCAGTAGGCTCCTGACCTTCAACACTTAGGCTCACTGGCCTAACAAACACATAAGCCACCAGCTTATAAAAACTTGTCTCAACAACCTATAAAACATAATTACAATTCCTTTCAGAACATGATTTACAACAGGGCTAGGCCTTGGGGACACTACAATCCCCCTCCCCTTATTTTTGCACTATCCTCAGTGTGACTTACATTGTCTCTGCAAGCCTTTCAAAATTTTCAAAAAGATGAGGGTACTCTGCCCACATAGAATCTGCATGCTCCCATGTCACGTCCTTAGGACCGTACTAGGTCCACTAGACCTTTACAAGCTCTATAGCTTGATTCTGGAGCTGTTTGTTTTTCCTATCCAATATGTGCATAGGATGCACTTGTAGGACACCTTCTGGTTCCACCTAAATCACATTCCAATTGATAACATGATTAACATCAGGTACATATTTCTTAAGCAGTGAAACATGAAACACATTATGTACAGTCATAGATGCAGGTAATACAAGCATGTATGCAACTAGCCCAATCCTTTCCAGGATCTCAAATGGCCCACAAAATCTTGCTACCAATTTGGCGCAACTTCCCAACTTCAGAGAAATCCTGTTAGTTTTCACTTTCAGGAAAACATGGTCACCCACTTTGAATTCTCTATGGGTTCTGTTACTATTAGCGTTACTTTTCTGCCTATCCTGGGCAGCTTTAAGAGTCCGTTTAATTTTTATCATTTGATCTTCCATCTCNAGCATGTATGCAACTGGCCCAATCCTTTCCAAGATCTCAAATGGCCCACAAAATCTTGCTTCCAATTTGGCGCAACTTACCAACGTCAGGGAACTCCTGTTAGTCTTCACTTTCAGGAAAACACGGTCACCCACTTTGAATTCTCTATGGGTTCTGTTACTGTCAGTGTAAATTTTCTGCCTATCTTGGGCAGCTTTTAGATTCTATTTAATCTTTATCATTTGGTCTTCCATCTCTTTGAGTAGCTCAGGCCCAACTACTGCTCTGTTAGCTGGATTATCCCAGCTCACTGGAGTGTTGCACTTTCTTACATAAAGTGCTTCGAATGGGCTCATCTTCAATGATGCATGATAGCCATTATTGTAGGCGAATTCTACCAAATACAGGTAGTCTTCCCACCTTGATGGTTTGTCCATCACATACATTCTCAGTATGTCTTCTATTACCCTGTTCACCCTCTCTATCTGACCATCAGACTCAGGATGATACGTTGTACTAAAGTTTAGATTCATTCTGAATCCCTTGAACAGTCCTTTCCAGAAATTCGAGGTGAATTTTGGGTCCCTATCTGACACAATTGTCTTAGGAATTCCATGCAAGCATGAAACTTCTTTTAAAAAGATATTAGCAACATCAACTGCCCTGTGGGTGGTTTTCAGTGGAATAAAATGGGTGGCTTTAGTAAGCTTATCCACCACCACCATGATTGAATTATGCTGCTTGTTGGTTCTAGGTAGTCCGGTGATAAAATCCATTGTTACTGCATTCCATTTCCAGTCAGGAATGGGTAAAGGCTGCAACAACCCTGCTGGGTGTCTATGCTTAGCCTTAACCTTCTAGCACTCCATACATCTGGCAATGTATTCAGCAATTTATTTCTTCATACCCGACCAAAAATAATGGCTTTTGACTGCTGCCACAGTCTTCTGATATCTAGGATGTCCAGTATAAGCCATGTTATGCATCTCCTTTAGAATTGCTAGCTTCAATTCTTGGACATTGGGTACATACACTCTATTTTTATACATAAGTAAACCATTAGTTCCCAAGGTGTAACTTTCCTTGGTCTGTGGTCTCTCGCACTGCTGTAGCTTTGCTACAAGACTTTTGTACTGCAAATTAGTATTTGCAGCTTCCAAAATTCTATCTTTCATCTCAGTCCTGTACATGCTAATGGCTGTAGCATGTAATTCCTGCACTTTTCTACTGAGTGCATCAGCCACCTTATTTTCTTTCCCTTTGATATGCTTGATATCAAAGTCATATTAGCACAAAAACTCCAACCATCTGGTTTTCCTTGCATTTAAAGTCGGCTGATCAAATAAATACTTCAGACCATTGTGGTCTATTCTTAATTCGAATCTCCTTCCCATGAGGTAATGTCTCCATTTCCTCAAGGCATGGATGATTGCTACTAGCTCTAAATTGTGAGTAGCATAATTCCTTTCATGCTCTTTCAGCTTTTGGGACTCATAACAAATTACAAATCCCTCTTGGCTGAAAACTCCTCCCAATCCCTCCTTGCATGCATCTATGCACACTACGTAATCCTTATTTGGATCTGTAATCTTCAGAATTGGAGCACTGGTTAGTAGCTTCTTCAATCGTTGGAAGCTGCTCTCACATTCTTCAGTTCACTGGAACTTCTTCTCCTTCCTTTGCAAGGAAGTGATAGGGTGAGCTATCTTTGAGAATCGGGCTATAAACCTTCTGTAGTATCCTTCCAGACCCATAAAAGATCTATCTTCCACCACATTCCTTGGTGTTGACCATTCTCAAATGGCCTCAACCTTCCCAGGATCCACAACGATCCCTTCCTTTGATATAATGTGCCCCAAGTAATGAATCTGCCTTTGGTAAAATGAGCACTTGCTCAGTTTTGCATACAGCTGGTGTTCTCTCAACACCTGCAACACCATTCTTAGGTGTTGTTCATGTTCTTCCTCTATCTTGGAATACACCAAGATATCATCTAGGAAGACTATGACAAACTTGTCCAAATAATCTCTGAACACTCCATTCATTAAGCACATGAAAACAACAGGTGCATTTGTTAGTCCAAATGGCACCACTGTGAATTCATAATGACCGTACCTTGTTCTAAAGGCGGTCTTTCTAATGTCCTCGTCATTTATTCTCACTTGGTGATATCCAGATCTGAGATCTATTTTTGAAAATATTTTTGCATCCTTCAGCTGATCAAAAAGATCATCAATCCTTGGCAGAGGATACGTGTTCTTGACAGTGACCTTATTCAACTGTCAAAAATCAATGCACAGTCTCAACATCCCATCTTTCTTCTTCACGAATAGGATCGGGGCTCCCCAAGGTGACACGCTGGGGCGAATGTATCCCTTCTTTAGTATCTCTTCGAGATACAATTGCAACTTTTTCAGATTTGGCGTACTCATTCTATAAGGAGCCTTCAAAACTGGAGCTACTCCAGGCATCAAATTTATAGAAAAATCGATGTCCCTCTTCGGAGGTAGTCCAGGTACCTCCTGAAATACATCCTTGAATTCTTTGAGTACCTCGTGATCTTCCAGATTCGAGACTATATCTCAGGATGCTTCTTCCACCCGAGCTGCATATAATTGACAGCCTTTCCGGTAACATTTCTTCAGCTGCATGGCTGAGATTTCCATAACAACCACGGCTCTAGGAATTCCTTGGACTGTTACCGCATTTCCCTCTTCGTTCAAGCAGGTAAACCTCTTGTTATAACAATCCAAAAGGGCATGGTACTGGTCCAACTAGTCCATCCCAATTAAGCAATCATATGAGCCTAAAGGCAAAATGTTCAATTAAGCCTTAGTGCTCATTCCTTTCGTGTCCACTAAATAGGACTTAACCAATTCAGTGACCTTCCTCTTGGTCCCTATGGCCAACTTCACTAACCAAGAATTTTCATGTTTTCTTCTTGTTAAATGCAAACTTTCCACCACTCTAGGATCTATATAACTATGTCTAGCCCCTTAATCAATTAAAATAACAAGTGGTCGATTGTTGATTGTACCTTCCATTTCAATCATGTGCAATTGAAATTCTGCTTGTTTGTTGTCCAGGGCTGCATAGATCCTTGTCATTATGCTTCCCATATCCTCCACTATTTCAACTTGCTAAACAGTATGAACAGTTCTTGCTTTGTATTTTCTATTGGGGCAGTCTCTGTACCTATGATTCCCTTTACAACCCCAACACTCCATAGGTGGATACCTTGGTATCTGCTCACTCCCTTCAACTTTCTTGGGGTCTCTAAAAGATGACTGTCCCCAAGGGTTGTTCATGAAAAAGAGTGGCTTGTTTCCCTTCTACCTCTGTTCTTTCTCAAACCTCTTCTGGTCATCCCAAGCCTTCTGAAAGGTAGGATTTTCTCTTTGTTGTTCATATAATCATTTTTCCCTTCTTATTGTTTCTTCCATAGTCTTAGGATCATCATATTGAATCTTGTCACCAATGGAAGGTGGCAGTCCACTTAGATACCTCTAAATTATAACAGCCTCATCTTTGATGAATGGAACATACTTCAATAGTTCCAGAAAACTTCGTTCATACTCATAAATGGTCATACTGCCCAACTTGAGTTCGAAGAACTCCTTCATCTTTCTATCATAGTATCTTTTTGTCAGGTATTTCTTCTCAAAATACCTCTTAAACTCCTTCCATGTGACCTCTTTCTCTCTGATGTGTTGTACCTGCACCAACTGATCCCACCACATGGATGTTTTTCCTTTCAGCTGGTACATTGCAATTCTTCCTTCTGCGTGGGAAGAATAATTCTACGGTTGGAAGTATTTCTTTATACCCAGCAACCATATTTCGACATCTTCTTCCTTCTTATGTTCACCATCAAACGTAGGCAGTTTAATCTTGTTGATTTCCTCTTTCAATTCATCCCTTCCAGATTTTCGGTTCTTTCTGGTAGGAGACAAGCTCGAACTACTGCGTTTTCCCCTATTGGAATGTCTTTGGGAGCGACTAAGATGTCGGCTACCACCCCATGACCTTATTTTCCTCTTGGGAGTCCTGATGCTTATTGATCTCCTTCTTCTCCCAGGGGTTATACGATTCTCCATCTTACTTGAGTCTCTTCCCTTCTCAAGTTTCCTCTCTATTCTTTCCAGGATCTTCAAAAATTTTAAGTTTAATACACCCTGCCAATCCCTGACTTTCATGAGCTTTCGACTATCAGCTCAGCGAGCCTAGGCCTCTCTTTGCAATCCTTCAATGATTTTCATTATGTGTCCTTCCTTATCCTTTTCTTTTCCATGCCCATTGGAGTTCGATCCTTCCACTTCCACATTGACATCCTTTCCTTCTCGTTCATCTCCTGTTTCGGAGGCAATCTGCACCTTTTCCCATTCCATACTCGACGTTGGTTAACTGGATTCCTGACCCTCGTTGAACTCTACACATGCACTATGAAATTCAATTCGAAGTTTGTCAGGCCATTAAAGCTTCATGAACAATCCACAACATTTATATGCCAATACGAAAAAGAACAAAAGACATTTCGATTCAAATAAGTTTTCTGAGATCTCATTCGGCTCTGCAATTTTCGGGTCTTCGAAACTTTCGTTTTCGGCATTTCGGGACTTTCGGGCCTTTGGGTTTTCGGTACCTGGGAATTTGGGTTTTTCGCACCCGGTAGTTCATTTTCTAGTGACTCCCAACCTTTTATCATTTCAATTCCCGAATTTTGAAAAATTGGTTTCCTTATTCTTCGGGCCCACAACATAGTTGTTGTCCTTAAAATCCGCTACGATTATTCTATCTTCAGAGATTTTGGGACTTCGGGAATTTCGGTTTTCAGTCCACGAGGCTTTTAGACTTTCTTTCCTTTCCAAACCCTCACTTCCGAAATTTTGATTTACTTTACCCTCCGAGCCCACATAGCACAGTGGTCACCCACAACCACGGTGGCACGTGGCACGTTCATGAGGGTCCACGTCACTTTTAAAGACGTCATCGAGTCCCACCACTCTATATTTTCTTCTCAACCCACTGGCATGTGGTACATATCCATGTGTCCATGTCCATTCCTAGTAAAATCCAACGGTCAGATCTTTCTCAGATCTACGGTGCAAATCCTTTTGGTGTTTTGAGTTTCGGGCATCGAAAGTTCGTGCATCCACAGATCTTGAACTTCCATTTGCCAAAATCCTGAACTCACTGTCTATTTAACTACTTGATCCAATGGTCAAGTTCTTCTCCCCGTGATCTACGGTGTAGGTTGTTTCAGGATTTCGGGGTTTTGGGTTTCGGAGCTGTTCACCTCTCCTCACTTCCCATCTCGCAAAACATCGATTTCTTCCTAGACAATTAACGGTCCAGATCTCTCTTAGATCAACGGTTATGATCCAATCATGAATTCGTGTTTCGTGAATTCTCACGAAATCACCCTTTGACCATTTCAAGTTACAAGTCAGCGAAAGGTTGATTGCTCTCCATGCGTTCTTTTTGATGGACGGTCCTGACTAATTCGGGATTTCGCATATTGCGATTTCCACACTCCTATGCAGTTCCAAAGGGCTTTAAACCCCGTGCACACTTTCCAGATCTGACGGTCATGAGGGTTCACCTTCCATCCCGAACAGATCCTAAAGCTCCAACACTTCTGGTGTGGAGTCCTCTTTCCCTGTGTACTTATACCACACTGGCAGCGGTTTCATAATGTCGCTATACCTCCTGAGCTTAAAAAAGCGTCAAGTAACTCCTTGACACTTTGGAGAAAACTGGGGTCTGAAATTGGCCTTCCAGACCCAATTTCCCCTCGCATTCTCAGTCCAAAGACTGCTCCACTGGCCCATCTAGGCTCCGTGTCGAAACCTTGGCTCTGATACCAAACTGTAGCGCACCCTTTCAACTACCATGGCTTAATCACTCTTAAAAGGAAACTTTAACACCACATGGTACATAACTCATACAGGTATTATATAATCCACATGCATTTAATCAAATAAACACCTTCTACACAGAGTATTCATATGAGTTACTGCCATAATTGAAAATCAATAGCGTTTCATACTAATTCATATACACAGCAGAAATCATGATAACATAAGCATTAGAGTCATGCAAAAACATGATTAAAACATAATCAGATACTTATCTTTTAATAGTGGTAGAATCTACCAACCAAGTGCAGGCCTTCCACAAACCTCCCAGCCTTAGACCACACTGCTCATCAGCTCAGCAGTGAGTCACCCCCGAGTTGGGACTAAGCTCCACCCCGAGACAAGGAATCCTACGTTAGGCTGAGGTTACAGGGAAAACAACACACAGCCACAGGAAGGGATTCTCTCCCAGGAACCACCCACACTCACTGCCCACAGACCCTCATTCCCCACATGCCCATTCCACCCCAGGAGTATACACCTTCTCTGTCACCTGGACAGTCCTTCGGCTGCTAACCTCCCTTGACTTGGGTTACAACAACAGAACAAACTAGAAGTCTCCGGTCTTTGTGGTAGCTACAGGGTTCCTTCCAGGAGTTCTCTCCTTCCTCCGTGCACTCTCTTGCCTGGAGAGAATCTCTCACAGGTCAACAAACCTCCCATATAGTCCAGCACTGCGTGGCCACACAACCAACAGAAAAACGGACACGGCTTTTTCCACAAGCTCAGCAATGGCAAAATGGCTCAGGGTCACGGCTTCGGAACAGAGATCTCACACACAGGCTTGATCTCGGGCAGTGGATCCACACGGATTCTCCAGACACAACATGGGATTTTTCGATTAAAACAGAGGTGAAACCGACTCTTCCAGAATAGATCACAGGCTTCTGGTTCAGTACAGAGGTATACACGGGTTTTTCAGTTCAGAAGGTATATGAGGTTTTTCTGTAGAGCTCGGGTTAGTCAAACTGCTCAGAGCCCGTACACCCTCAGGCAATCCGCTCGAATGAGAGAGTGAACCCCCCTCATGGTCCACCAAAATTTTTTTATTCACATGCACTAGGGTCGACACTTGTCGCCCTAGAGACTGCATGCATTCCACCAGCACGCATCATCTTCCCTTGGTCAGGAACTTAGGATAAAAAATATAAATGGCACATGTTATTTTGGAATAATAATAAAATATTATTCCTAGTCTTAAGCCCCCCTAGGCTAAACACTTATCCCCTTTTCCCACCTTCCAACCCCTAATCCCTTTCCTTCTCTGTGGAAACTCAGTCCCCCTTCACTCATTCATCATGGTCGGTTTTCACCTGGCGGTGTTTACAATTTTATTAAATGTTTTTGCATATATACAAGTAAAAAATCATTCCCTTGGCCTCCAACCCTTAGGCTCTCTAGCCTAACAATCACATAAGCCCACCGGATTATACAAACTTGGCTCACCAACCTATAACACATATTTACAATTCATTTCATACATCAGATTTACAATTGGGCTCGGCCTTGGGGACATTACAAGGACAATCTTATGTCACATGATTCATTTCTCTACAATATGTGAAGGTTGTACAAGGATTGAGGTAGTAACCATCTAAGTTCCCTGGTTGATTACATTTGTATCATATTATTGGTCCTCTACCTCCTCTATGAATATTCCCTCTGCCTCGACCTCTGCCAAATCCTCCTCATCTTTCTGGATTAAATCCTCTCTGATTATGATAATGTAGACCACCTCATTCTATCGAAACATTCTTCTTATGAATCCTATACATATATGAACTACACTCTCTCATCGAATAGAATGTTGGACAATTATTCTTCATGCCCTACCGACTTTCAAAAGTTACAAAATAAATTACTTGGAGTACTATGGTGTTTATGCAACAATGGACAATTAGGTGGATAATGACCCCTTTTTTTACATATTTCGTATACCCTTCTTGTAATGTGTTCGATGCTCCAATTGCCAAATACTACAAAAAAGAGGGGCATTCATCCTTATCGTGGCATTTAGTCCTACACTTGGTACACCAAATTGGTTCTCGCTTCTACTTTCCTTTTGTAATATCTATTGATTTAATGGTCATGGCAGCTAACTATGTATACAATTGCACCATACCCCCACCATCTCCTACATGATATTCTTCCAACTTCATTGCAATATCCAAGGCTTCAAGTTGTGATGCAACCTTCTATTGTACCAACGAGAAGCAAATGTGTGACAATAGTGTTGCAATAAACCATTCTCTTTGTTGTTGATCATGAATTTAAAATGTCAATCTACCCATCAAATCCTTAAATCTTTGATCATAGTCCCAAACTGAATCAATCTACACTTATTTGATTTCCTTCAACTTTGTAATGTACTGTGACTCATATTTTTTCTTCTTGAACTCTCTCAACAATGCTTGTCTAATTTTTGCTAAATTCCTCGATTGTACCAGACCAATGCATTGGTTCTAAATGTTGTTTCCAAATGAATAATATTTACAGCCTCATCCTGGACATCCTTTGCAACCCAAATTGTCTCACATAAAAATATGTGTTGTTCTGGGTCCTCTGACCAAACTCCATGGAACTCAAGAAGTCTCAATGTGTTGTCTAAACCTGCCATGTTGTTTTGTGTATTACCTCCCCTTGATGATGTTTTTTTAATATGACTTGATTCACTTCTCCCACTACTCTGACTACTACTATTCATACTTACTTTGCTAACTATAAGTGTTTTTGACAAATCCTCAAATGTTACCTTATATCTCAGTGATGCACATAGGGTCGTGGAATTGACACAGGATCTAATCTAAGTAGGACTTACCGGTTCTTCTATTATTGGATTGAAGTGAGACTTCTCTTCTTGTCCTTCTGTGTGTAGTATTTCCACAATATTTACCATTACACAGGTTTATCTTCTATCAAATTCACGGTGAGGCTCTCCTTTCTCAACCCCAGTCTTCAAACACGTGTACCTTCTTCCACTGTGCAATGCTCCAAACTCATATTCTTCCTATGATATAACTTTTTCATTTATTTACATCCTCAATTCCTCCTTTCCTTCTTCATTCCTTTCTTCATTCTTTCCTACCTTCAAACTATCCCCTGGTCATCCACTAGAACCCTTATGTTCATGAATCCCCTTAGCAGTTAAATTTCATCGTCATCACACATTTGTCACATAGAAACATCTTTATCCAGGTACCCAACCATTTCATAAACATTCCACGCGAACCCTTAAATAAATCCCTCTCTACGACACTATATGATTGAGTACAATATAGTACAAATTATATAATATAACCCTCGAATATGTTGTTCAACCAGAAATAAACTGCATGAGAAGTCTTAGTACTTACATAATTCAATTGTCTTACTAACTTAGGAGTCTATTTCCTCGACGTTGCAATACGGTATCTCATAGTATTCTCCACTAGCCTTTCTAACCATTCAATTTAAATAATTGGAAATTCACCAAAGAAAATCTGATGCAACTTTGTAAACACATACATCACAATCATTTTTCTTCGCTCATCCAAGGGTTTCTATTATCTTTCTGGGAAAATTATTGTTCCTTCTTTTCCATCCACTTGACGATCTCTTTTTTAGTCATCCACCAAAACATTCCCTTAGTCACAGATTTTGGGTCCCAACAACTGAACCATTTGTTGGTGCATAGTTGTAAGGCCCTAGGTTCAAGTTATCTAACCAACACAACCCTTCAAATACCATCCCTGTTGCATCACTTGAATGCAAGTGAATTCTCACTCGAGGTATCTACTGGGACTACAAGAACCAATCTTCTAAAAAGATGAGGGCATGTGAGTTCATGAACATGTTCATTGATACTTATATACGATGTATGTGATATTATTTGTCTCTTATCCCTTGATTAATTGGTAAACTCACTTATACAACACCATTATAACACAGATTGCAACATAGACCACTCACTGGAACATTCATAATTATTTCACATCATTCGTATAACAAACAAAACTAGATATAACCATGCCTAAACATAATATCCATGAACAATCACATAAAAAGACACTTTCAAATAAAAAATTTAACAATCACATAAAAATACACTTTCAAATACTTGGGATACATCCATAACAAATGGCTTCTTTATTATTCTTCATGCAATTCATCTCAGTCTTGCACACTTCTCTACAATAGATACATCATGATATCATTCCCTATCCTACCTCGCCACTCTATAGTACAAGCCTTTCTATGAAAAAAATCACCTAACCCTTAAAACATAGACTCTATCTCATTTGCAATGTATTCTCCTAGCAACAACAACCTATTCTTTAGCCACATGTTCTCCCCAACCCATTACATATTTATACACAGAGTTTAGGGATCAAAACCCTACTTTCTTATCCCAAAACCCTATGACAACTTATTGTGATGCATTACAACTCATGATAATACATAGTTCATGAGTTTTTTTCTTGCCTTTGTGACTTCATGTTGTTGTTCCTTCCTTTTCACCTACATGATGTTTTTCCTTTCTTTTCACCTACATGTTGATTTTCCCGAATTGTCTCCTTGCTTTATTTCCTTGATTTATTTCCTAGCTTCATATTCTTGTGCGACACCAAATGTGATTTTAATGTGCACATCTATCCTGAATGTTCCTTTACTGTCCACTACAATCCTGACTGTGTCTTTATTGTGCACTCCTCAACCCTTAGGATATTTCTCAAAATTGTATCCAAAATTCTTGTCCAAAAGTGGGTCGGGTATAGGGTGTCCCATGAGGATCCCATTGTTTTCACATGAATCATCACATAAGGCCCGACTATTTTCTCGATCTAGCCCAGGGAGGCTAAATAAAAGTTCCAAGAAGGTGCTCCTCTCTTGATGTCAAAGTCAACGAAGGTTTGATGAACTGAATTCTCATGTATTAGGGTTTCCTCATGATTAAAGGTATGTCTTTCTGTATATTTTGAGGGTTATACTTTGGAAATTATGGCATATGCTTGAGGCATATCTTAGAGGTATGGCATATTCTTTGTGTTACATATTGGATACTTTGGTACATGGTTTAAGGAATATCATGGATTTTTTGGCACTTTCTTGAGTCATATCTTAGTACATGGTTTAAGGCATATCATGGATGTTTCAGAACATGTTTGAGGCATGTTTGAGATATTATGGCACATGTTTGAGGCTTGTATCTTGGATACATCGGTACATGTTATAGGCATGTCTTGCAGATTATGGAACATGTTTGCATCTTGGATACTTTAGTACATGTTTGAGGATTGTATCTTGGATCTTTTGGAACATGGTTTGAGAAATGTTTAAGGTATATCTTGTAGGCCTTTGGTACATGGTTTGATGCATATCTTGGTGATTTTGGACATATGATTTGGGGGATATTATTGGTGATCTTGGAAAAAGTTTATGTGGTTATTAGAATTGTACTAGATTTGATGATGATCATGTATCAATATCATTATCGGTATTAGTGATAGGTTGATTATCAATGACAATAATAATGACAAGTCGATTATAAATGATGGTAGCAATGACAGGTTGATTATCAGTGATGATAAAAATGATAGGTTGATTATTAGTGACAGTAATAGTGACAAGTTGATTCTCTTATTTATATTCAAAGGAGGAAGGAAGGGGAAAGGAAAGGGATTGGTATCTTCCTTTAGGTTGGTACCTAAGAAACAAGGGAAGTTGGGTGGTGCACGAGAATATTGGTGTCTTCAGATAACATGTTGATACTTGCGTGGGATTTGCAGCTTCCTTTGAGTTGCTGCTCATAAAATTAGGGGGTTGGAGGTTCTTTCCAGTTGGTGTTGGATAATCTAGGGAATTGGATCTTCCTTCAGGTTGGAGTTATAAACTAGAGGGATGGAGCCTCCTTCTAGTTGGAAGTAAAGAATATAGGGAGTTGTAGCTTCCTTCAAGTTGGATTCGGTAAACTAGGGGGGTGGAGCCTCCTTCTAGTTGGTGCTTCCTGTGAATGTACTATTCAAGATATATATTAAAAGTGGTCCATGGTTTTCTCTGATTTGGGATTGTAGATAAAATTATTATTTATTATGCATCTATGGTTATGTGTTTATGATAAATTGAATGCAATCATATAAGTAATAAATTGTTGATAACTAATTGTGGTAAAAAATGCCTAATATTGATTCACCCCTCTTTGAGTATTAGTGAGTATTCCAAAAAATGCATTAATTTCATTGTAATTAGATTAACATGATGCATTTATTTTAATTATGCCAATTTTATATTAAATTTAACTCTATATTGTGGTATTCATATGAAATCCATGCATTGATTTCCATGTACATGCATTTCTTTTAGTGTTTCAATATTAGATTTAGTGTGTGTTGTATTGATTTCAATATTTTCCTTCTTCCATACAAGGCTACATTTGAAATTAAAATTGTGTTATAGTAATTCAATTTATCTTTCCTCAAGTTGGAGCTAGGGTAATGCATACATCAAATATATAGATTAACACATGACTCGTCAATGCTTCTCTTGGAGTTGTAGAACAATTTGTGTATAACATTGGAATTTTACCCCATAACCACCCTCATATGTTTTAGTAATATTTGATAAGTATGTGGGTGTTCCATGGGATGAATCATTTCCTCAAATAGTTCCTATTATGCCTATTGAAAGAGGTAATAAAAAAAAAACTTCCTTTGAAACTTGTTTGGGTCTTAACAATCCACAACTCACAAGGATTGATGTTGGAGAAGAATAACTCTGGTATTTGGAAGAAAGAGAGATAGAGTATGATGTTTACTACAATATCTTGAGTTAAAAATTTGAATGGTCTATGATTTCAACCTCTCTTTTCATATGATTGATATCAAAAGATGGAAAAAGTAGTAGTTTTGTCTATAAGAAAACAAGAAGAAAATAGATTGAGAATGATCATAATGTAAACTATTTGCAATTGATTACATTCTTATTATTTCACATTTTTCATCATTCAACATTGTTACTTTATTTCTATTAAACTTATTCCTCATGTAACACTTGAAGTATACTTATGAATAATACTCCTTATGCTATCAATAA
>JASDQU010101346.1:307924-318002 GCA_032191745.1 Picea mariana | reverse complement strand
AACAGGGAATGTTAAGCATGCCTCATTATTATACCTGCTTATATGCTGTAATAACCAGTGCCACAATAAGCAGCGCTGTCGTAAATATATGCCAACCATTATATTTCGGAGATACACTGTCCTGCAGGGCTGCAACTTCCATTCTTAAAATAAATATCCATTCAATGAGGAATACACTTACAAAGTTGCACTCCCGCAGTTATAAATACATGATACGCATCGTTGTTTGCTCAGAAGTGAAGACAAATTATCATTCTTCGTGTGTTTGCTGAGAAGCGAAGAGAAATTATCATTGTTAGTCTGTTGCTGCATTGTGAAAAGAAATGGCCAAAGCTGCTGTAATATCCATGAAAGCTTATATGGGGTTGATTGCAATCCTCTTCTTCATGCTGGTAGCGCATGGTAAGATTCATTCCTCTAGTTTCATTTTAATGTGAATATTAGGTATCCGCATAATTATGTAGAAAGGTTATTTGATCATATTTAAAATTTATTATAATGATTAGTTGATTTTCATATTTGAGTGATTAACAAAATTAAATTAAGATTTTATTACAAACAAGTTTAATAATATGGTATCATGTATGGCGTTGCATTTTATTTTATGACTGCTTTTCATTTTCTTGATCAACCTAAACTTTTGGGCTTTCACCAGTCACGAGTTTAGACTGTGCTAGTATATATTTATTTTTATTTTAATTGTTGTTTTGTTGGTTATGATTGTGTTATTTTCAGACCTTTCCGCTGTGGTAGAGGCTGATCATGGACCTTATCGTTGCTATACACCGCCTGTGAAATGCAAGCATGATACTGACTGCCCCAACGATACACCTGTTTGTGAACTTAATGGTGTTTGTTGCACCTTCCCGCCAAGTGCTTATCATAAGCCATAAAGGTCTTATTTTGGAAAAGTATTGGTCTTATTTTGGAAAAGTATTTAAATAAAGTATCGGGAGTGACAGATACACTTCTTTCCTTGTTTACGTTTTCCATTTTTAAATAAATATTTTATTTTGCATCAAGCTCCTTTCTACTAATTAATGGAAGTAATTTTATAAATTAATGATGATATGAGTAATTAATAATTATATTTTTAAGTGATGATGATTAATTTTCACTGTATATTCAATCTAAGAAGATAAGTGAGTAGTTATGATTCTTTAGAATTTTGTTTCTTTGTTAGAAAAACATGAAGAGAAGCTTTCCAAGATCACCATACTTTTGTTGAGTTAAAGATTAGGAAAGTTGGTATATTAATATGACTAAATTAATTTTGTCAATATTATAAAATTTGATCGTATAAATTATTGTTTTTTATTTTTTAAATATATTAATATTAAAAATATATCAACATATTTTCTATTTTACACGATTAATAAGCATGTAAAATTGTAAACATTCATCATTTTTCTTATGAAATTCTAATCTCATTTATACTTTCACTTATAAACTCTTAACTAATATTTTACATGATTAATAAGCATGTAAACATTTCATCATTTTTATTGTGAAATTCTAATATCATTTATACTTTCACTTATAAACTCTTAACTAATATTAATAATGCTTTATAGATTTTCATGACATTCGTTAAAATTTAAATTTTATATAGTGTCAAATTATTTTTGTCAATATTATAAAGAGTGGTGATCTATTTTTTTTTTTTTAATATATTAATATTAAAAATATTTTTCTCCTTTTATAAGATTAATAAGCATGTAACATTCTTATTTTTATTTTTCTTGTAAAACATAAATTTAATTTATACTTTTTAGTGATAAATTCTTAATGAATATTAATAATGTTTTATAAATTTTCATGATATTAATTAAAATTTAAATATATATGGTTTAGATTTTCTTAGAAAATCTTTTGACGTGCTTCTTAGGAAAAACCTCTAGAATAGGTTGGAAGAGATAAAAGTGTCTCTCGAATTGAGAGTTGTTGCAATAAGGATGTAGGGTAATGTTATTGTTAAGTTTAAAAACAGTGAGGGTTGGTCTAAAGATATTAACTGCAATATTCGAGTCCAACAAGCTTGTCCCTTTTTTTTTAACAAGAACTGGGAAAATGTATATTAAAAAGGTGTGGTTAAATCCATTGTAGTACAAAAAAGGGGCCATGAATAACCTTCGACAGATAGTAGCTTTGAATAGTGGAACTGCTATTACAAAAATTGTGTCCATTGAGATTTTGACTTCCCTAACTACAACATTTATACTATATTTCAATGAATACGGGCTATAGAAAACTCCATTTATATATAATGTAAAAAAAAAATGACACTTGAAATTTATAGAGTCGGCTACCTGGTTCATTTTTTATCTCTGAGTGTCCATGTTGCTCCCAAATTGTGTCTGTTGTAGGCTCATTGAGATCTGGAACTTGATTTACTATGTCTGAAGTTAAACTCCTAGAAGCACCGTAGGTGCTTGCTGGGCTGTTGGGTTGCTAGTGGTTTCTTTCCATCTGTTTCATATGACTTTGCATATTCTCCATATGATTGTTTCTCCTTGATTTGGATTTGTTGGGAGAAGACTTTGTCTTGCAATCTTTCAATTAGATGCTTTTGCTAAGAGAGTTTCAAGCTCGAAGGTTAATGTGGAGTTGATTACTCCCATGTGAATTCTCATCCTTTGACACCATGCACAATCTTTCTTTGGGTCTTGTTGGTCTTGTCCTATAAATAAATCCTATGAATTAGTGAATCATGATCCTTCACTCATTACAAGTCTTCTTCATGTTGTCCATGACGCTAAGAAGGGGTCAATTATTTAAGAGGTGAGGGAGGAAGCTCTAAGGGATAGTAAATGAAAGGTCTAAGGATCTGAATTTGGAATAATCAGATCCCAAAAGAGGCCGCAGTGAGGAGGTCCAAGCAAGGTGGTGCAGAGAGGAAGCAAAGGGTGAATCTAGGGAAATGGGACCCAACATATGCTCAGGGGATGTTCGCCACAACAAAGAGACTACCCATACACTTTGAGTTAGTTCACTCCAAGACACAAATAACACATAAATATGAGCAAGGTGGCTCGAAGAATGAAAGAAGGAGACACCTACCCATTTATTTATTAAGTATAGGGTGGAAAAAACAACTCAAATAACACATAAATATGAGCAAGGTGGCCCAAAGAATGAAAGAAGGAGAGGCCTACCCATTTATTTATTATGTATAGGGTGGAAGAAACAGAAAACAATGGGCTCAACTTAAACTCAGGGTAAGTTTTCCACAACAAAGACACTGCTCGAAAGTGCCAAGAGAATTCATCCCAAGGGACAACCAATGTAGAATTCATGAAAATTAGATAAAACTCAGACACTACCTGGAGCGTTGTACTTGGAACCTTTATAATTCTGAGCCAAGGACTAAACCCGTCATCACCCTGATGATTCCATGCCACTTCAAGACTATTGCATGCTCAACCCATCTGCATTAGAGGCTTCAACGATATGTTACCCACGAACTCAGCTGGACAGATGGTAAAACTATCCCATACCATGATGAAATAATCATGTCAATTCCCATTAGCATGGTTTAAAATTTGTTGATGAGAACCTATCATTTAACCTTCCATCTGTCGCCTCCACCTTCCAAGTTTCACATTGGAGCTCCAATTGTTCACTCTCGTGGCATTTGCATGATGGTTCCTTGTCTTTTGTGTTAGTATTATTTAAGGGGGGGTAAACCTTCCTTATCGTCCACGCCTGAGGTTTTGGTAGTTTTCCTGATGGCCACGTTGGCCATTTTTTCTTCTTCCTCATTATTGCCTCTCATAATGTCGAAGGACATGGTCTTTAAGGTCCTCGTGCTTATAATAATTCTGTCTATTACCCTCTTTAGCCTCAAATTTTTAGGCTCAGATCTGTCGATCATTATTCTTATGATAGTCTTTGAGTCACCTGCTACGTTCAGGCTTTGGATTTATCTCTGGTTTTCCATTTGAATCCCTTTAAGAAGAGCATACATCTTTGCTTTATTGTTGGTGTCTTTCCTTAGATTCCAATAATAATTCAGGATCATTTTTCCTCTGGGTTTGAAGAGAACACACCCCCCCCCAAAAAAAAAAACTTGCCTTCCCTCAAATAAGGTTGTCCCTTGTCCCCTACCCTCTTTGGAATATACATTGACAAGTTAGAAGATTTTTTGGAAAAAGCAGGTTGGATTAGCCCTACTCTCACTCGTATAATCATCAATCTTCTTCTTTATGCTGATTATATCGTTCTTATGGAAAGTAGTCCCCATGATCCTGAAAACCAACTAAGAATCCTCATGGATTTTTTCTCCAATATGGGTATGACTGTTAATACTGATAAGACTAAGGTCATTATCATTAAATCCAATAAAATGACATATAATACCTTCGTATATGACAACAACTTGGAGGAAGTGACTTCATACAAATATATTAGAATTGATATTCACCACAAGATCATCTGGAATTATAGCATTGAGAAAAGGATTAGTGGGGGATGGAAATCTTATTAGGCGCTTGAAAACAATTGTAATTTAGTCGATCTTTGGATTTGGGATAATAATAAACTCCTCTTTTAGACTCTAATTACACATGTTATTCTTTATGGGTGTGAAGTCTAGCACTGTAGTTTCTCTCATGAGTCCTGGAGAAAGATAGAGAAAATAAAAAATAATTTTATAACCTATAATCTCAAAATTAAAGGAAATATGCCCTATCCCATCCTCCTCTTATAAAAAAATATTCTCCCCCATTGAGACCACGTCTATGACTAGATACCTAATGTACCAAAACAAGTTAAACAACATGGAAGACAACTGACTTCCTAAAATTACTTCAAAATTGATTCGTAACCATCATCGACTCAAGCGAGGATGGCATACAGATGTTGAGTCTTGGCTAAACTATTGGTGAATCATGGAAGACACCATTTTGTAGAATAAATATACTATTAAAAATATAATCCAATCAAAATTTAAGGAGAAAACGTGGTGTGATAAACAGTTAGAGGAAAAAAGAAAGTTAAGGTATTATAAAGATGTAATCAGCCATAATATAAAAGATCAAAATTATCTATCTGTTTTGATGAGTGTAAAGAAAAAATTAAGAATTACTAAGATAAGAACAAATTCTCATGAGATTTGTTGGCCCTCGACCAAGTTTTGAGGAAACATTGTTTATGTTCAACCATTTTTGGGACTTTGACAGGCTGGTCGAAGATGAAGCGCTCAGGCGAAGTGGAGATTGCGAGATCTCGCCCATTTTGCGAGCTTTGTGAGATTTTAGGGTTTATGTAATGGGTATGGAATATCGGCCCATGGGTTTTACCCATGTTTAGGCCATTTTTTAAATGTATGAATCGGAAGCTAAGTGATGTAAGAAGTACTATAATTGACTTAGTGCAAGAGGTCATTGACTTAGTGCACGACCAGAATATGTTAAGACTTTCAGAGCTAAGTGCAAGTTATTGTAAGAGGCTTTGTGCATAGACTGTGTAAGGCTTTGTGCCCTGACCTAATTTGGGGAAGGAGGATCTCACGAGGTGCGCACAAATCTCCTGTCCTTTGTGGAGTTGGCTCTATGGCTTTGTGCAGAGGAGAAAAGGAATGTAAGAGGCTTGAAGACTAATAAAGAAGAAGAAGAAGTTGGTGGATGTAGCCCCACTCTGGGGTGAACCACTTATATCCTATGTTGATGTTCTTTGTGCAATGTCGTTCATGTTATTTTTATGTTTATCTGTTTAGTGCACTGATATTTATATATGTTAGCTAGATGTATGGATGCTTAGTTATCTATTGATGATAAATGAATGCTAGATCTGAGTTAATGCTATGTGCTAAGCAGATGGAGGTGTGTGATACGCTCATTACTGTGTTGTTCTATATTTAGGGTTTAATCTGCAATGTTAATGGGTTTTATGAACTAACATATATTGATTATCTAAGAGCTATGCTAAGTGTTGTAATCATAGTTCTATGTCCCAGCTAAGTTGTAGATACCTAATTCCTGCAACCCCCCCTGCCTCTACCTCAGGTGATACTTCATCTAATTCGCAGGTGTTGCCGAAAGGGCCGGTAGTCAGGGTTTTGTTGGTGCATTTTTGAAGCGTTGAACCCTGGGTCTGCCCATGTGCCAACAAATGGTTTTCTTGTCGGGACCTAAAACTATGATTGTTTGGAACTGAAGAAAAGAGAAAGATTTGTGCGTAGATCTATTTTTGTAGTGCGCAATATTCTACTTGACTTGCAAAGATCTATGCTAAGAGAGATGTCTGATATAAAGAAAATAGGTAAGACCTTAAAGCTTTTTGCTCTGGTAAAGGTAATACAAGTGGAAAATTTTTCTTCGAAAGTACGAATCTAGGTATGTTTGATAAAAAAAATTCTAGTCTAAAAACTAGGGCACAACTAGAAGAAAGAGTTGATTTGAATAAATTTGATAGAGATAGTGAAAGATGTGTTATTCCTATGCATAGAAGAAATTTTTGGACTAATAAGTGGATGCAAGAACCTAGAAAGAATTGTTGTAGATTGCAAGTCCATCACTATGATCCCAGTGCGCAATACAAGAAGGGTTGGGGATCATTTAAAAGAAAGAGAGAATTGAAACTATGTTATAATTGTAGAAGACCGGCCATCTTTCTAAGCAATGCCCTAGTATAGGTCCTATTTGTCTCTATTGTAAATCTATTGGTCACAGAGTTGAGGATTTCCCTAGAATGATTGCCAAAGTTGAAAATATGAACATGAGACAAGAAAACTATGAAGAAGGTCAAAGGACTAACAATATGTTATATAACTGGAAAGAATCAGAAACTATATTATTACAGATGAAAGGAACATTGAATGACCACAGAGACATCAGTTTACTACAGATCTTAATAGAGAAGCAATGCATAGAAACAAGAATAGGAGACTTCAACATAGAATGTGTCCTGGATGAAAAAACAAATGTGAATATTATGCCAAAAAAAACATGGGAAATTTTGGGAAAGCTTGTTATGATTCATTCATTGGGATGGATAGGGTTGTTTAAAGGAAAGATGATAACCCTATGTGTAAGAGTTACTAATGTACTTATGATGGCCCATCGAACATCAACTGAAGAAGAATTTGAAGTCATTAAGTTTGTTGAGAACAACACTCCCTTTGCACTTTTTTTTGGAAAGACCCGGATTGAGAAAGATCAGATATGAAGGAAAGCAGAGGACGAAGCTACAAAATAGAAAAAAAAAATTAAGGGACTTCATGGCTAGGAAAATAGTGCGACTAATAGAAGAACAAGAGAATAAGTTGAAGTAAAAGAGGACCAGAGAATTAACTGTCGAATTTGAAATAACAAAAGAAGGCTTAAACAACGTGTCCATGTAGGAAAGAAGTGTATCGACCCCGGAAATAGTAAGAGAAGAGGTAGTTCTCTCAAACTCTTTGCAAGACCCTCAACAGTGAAAATTTAGTACGCTAAGAGAAGATAAGAATAAAAATGAAAAGAGGAACACAGAGACTTAGATCAAAGGAAAGAAGGAAAGAAAGCTCAGTAAGAAGAAAGCAAATTTAGAAAAACTACAGGAAGTTCCATAAAAGACTTCACAGAAGGAAGGCTTGGAGCACTTGAACTTCACCAGAATAGAAGAACAACACAGAATGGGACTTTGCTACGGTGTATCTAAATGACCGTTGGAGGCATCCTGACCATTAGAATGAAACTCTGGAACAACTAGAAATAGAGTTATTGACGAAAAGATCGCCACTGGACCATTGAGACCACGCCATAACGGATGGATTCACCTTGATTGACCCATTCATACCCGTTGGAGGAATCCGTTACGACGTTTCCTATTTAATTTGTTGGATGCTGCGTTGGGACCAAATTTTGCAAACTGAGATATTCGAGCTAACATAGAATTCATCGCATACTACGTTGTGCTATATAATACCTCACCATCCATTTTTTTACCTTGAGTGTCTGTTCACCTACCCGATTTATTTTATTACAAGTGTGAATGTTGGGCAAGCATAACGCACTAGAGAAATCTGTGGAAGATATTTTGATAAACCTTATGGCTGATAAAGTCATGTATATATGAATAGAAGTATCGTCGTCTGGCGGATTGCAAGAATCCCCCTTGACTGCATGATGGTCTAGCCGAACTGCGACTGTGAAAAGAAGCAATCACCATGATGATCTGGCTAACGCGAAGCAGATCCCATCGGTCTTTCCAGAGTACATCCTACCTCTAGCTGGTTCAGTTAGTCGTGACGATGTCCTGCGTGACTTTGAGTATGTGTTGATCACTGTGTACCTCCCGAAGGGGACATGCATAGTCGTACCTTAGTTGGGACTGATGCCAGCTCTCAAAATCAACGACTTCAACCTTGGAGATCGAAAGAACTATGTGATTCTCGAACCACATAGGTACCTGACGAAGATGAATTGGAAGAAGCCTAAGATACCTCCCCATCCATGGATTAAAGAGATCGCAAGATCAAAAATACTGAACGTAATGAAGATCCCCCACTTCTTCCGACATCAGGAGGTTAACGCTTGCATTAAACTCCTCCTATCATGATACCATGTAGGTTATATTTGGTTATATAGGCGCATCACTATGGATCCAACACAGATCCACCTAATCACTAGATTAAGCATGTAGGGACCAGACCCTCACCAGTTCTAGTTAGGAACGAAGTTAGATCGCTCCTTGGCCTAGCATATCAAGGAGGCCTATGGAGATGTAGAGAATGGAAAGTGAGGCTACAAGTTAGCCTCCATCCAGGATGGTGCAGTGTTCCTATCTTTTTAGCTTATAGCTAGCAAGCCCATCCGAAATAACCATCCAACATAAGTCATAGGGTTCATAGTAGACCTTGCAGGGAAGTGTGTCGAAGGAATGTAGATGAATTGGGTGATCTACCTCGTCAACAAATTGGAAAATGATTGTCATGAAGCACAGGACCAAGGATACAAATTTCATTTCAGTTGGCTTTTGATCTTGATCGCATTTTTTGCCTGGAAAATGTCGAAAGGAGCCATCAGAATTGTTGGCCATCAAAACTGTTGGCCGTGAGGTCCGCCACCCTATGGTACATGAATGATATGGCAAAGAAGTGGTAGTCAAATCTCGTCTTCCATACCTACTACCTACATATGAAGCCATCCATTGAATCACTCCACTGAATACACTCCATCAATAGAGGCCACTAGCGAAGTTCCATGCAGAATGACACTTCATCTACATCATTGTAAGGAGGACCTGCAGTCTTATTATAAAATGACTGATGAAGATATGAAGGAGATAACCAAAGAATTTCTAGTCGAATTCCTTGTACCAGTTGAAGATACAGAAATTTTTGACCCTGACATCATCAAAAGTCCTTTGGTCACCTAGACTGATTATGATGGATAGAGCAATGCAAACAATAAGAAGAAAAAGGATGAAGCCCAAGACATAGAAATTGATGAGGATGACAACGCATTAGATGAAAGTAGGCCTGATTCACCTGCAGGAGGAGGAGAAGACGAAGTGAACCAAGAGGAAGGAGGGAAAGAAGGAGAAAAGCAAGACAAAGGCGAAGTCACACCGCTGAAGGATCCCCTCACCACAACAGAAGCATCGCAGAAGAGGAAGGTTTCCCAAGAGAAACCTTTGGCTAGAAAGAAGGTATGTGACAACAAGCCTTAGTCGAAGAATGTGCTCATAGTGGATGATATTTATCTCATCATCACAACCATAGAGGATTCTTCAGAGAACATCTTCCAGAGAAAGGGAGAAAAGAGGGAGTCTATGTATGACAAAATAGAGAAGGAGCTCAAGTACATCCAGCAAGCTATCCATTTGAGTCATGCAATGCCTACTGCGCCATCCTTAGCTAGAAGTGTAGAATTGGGGGATGAGCCCACCCAATTTTGAAGGTTAGAAGATGCGACAAAGGCTCGACTAAGTCGAGCCTAAGAAGAAAAAGAGCAGGCCATAGAGGCCTTAAGGCAAGAAAAGGAGGAGATCCAAGAGAAACTTTGAACTGTGTAGAAAGAGAAAGATGAACTTAGGGTGATGTTCGAAGAGGACAAAGAGAAAATATAGAAAGAGAAAGACCAATTGCTCGCCA
>JASDQU010101346.1:267903-283890 GCA_032191745.1 Picea mariana | reverse complement strand
TTTGAATCATCTTGTACTTAAACATTTAAGTGGGGTAAAAGGAGGTTGCCCCCTCGAAGAGGCTTATTATCTAAAATTATCTCTTTTTCAAGGCGTTGATTACTTTTCCTGAGGTTTTTCTATGCTATATTGATGTTTGGTTCTTAACAGAAACAAACCAAGCACATATGTATTAATGAGAACTTAATGGAGATACTTATAGACCTTTGATGAAGATGCAACAGACTCTACTAGTTGTCCTTGTCCAACCCTTTGCTCAAATAATCCACAAACAAAATGACTATGCTTCACTAATTATATCCCTTATGAGATCATAATATTTATGTTTTCAATGTCTCTCCCCTCCTTATGAGATCATAAGTTAGGAATTTCTCAATTTCTCCATCTATTTCACCATGAGAAGGCCTCCTTATATAAGCTTGGAGAGACCCAACCAGCTTAGGGATTCTTGGGATAGGTTGAGGATCTTTCTCCTTCAATTGTGGATCCTCCCTAAGATCCTTCCTTGACATCATATTCGAATCCAACCAACTCCAGAGATGAGGGGGATTTTTCCCTGATTTTCCTCAACAGCCCAAGATTTCCTCAAACAACCCAATGCTCCCCCAGAATGGGGAATAGAGTGTTGTAGCGCTCCCCCAAAGGAGGGAAGGGAGCGCTGGAACTCCTTGAAAGTGGGTAGGGGAGCGCTGCCCAAAATTTCTTCAAATAATCCCAGCGCTCCCACATAAGGGTGCACAAAGTGCTGGAAAGCTCCCCCAAAGAAGGTTAAGGAGAGCTGGCACTCCCTGACAGTGGGTAGGGGAGCGCTGGCCTCCAAAATTCATTTTTAAGTGGTTTTTTCCATGGAAAAATATTTGTACTCTTCATCAAATGATTTCTTCTTCTTTAACCAGTCTTTGAGGGTGTCTTTGAAGTTTCCTTGTGATGTCGTTCAAGACACGACATGGGCAGGATGACTGTATGATGTCTGCGGCACTTGCGACACTTATGGATAAAATGTGACACGTGTGATACTTGTAATGAAAAAAATAGGTCATCATTGAAATGAGTAATTTTGATGTGTAACAGTATACCATACACAATTTCAAATGGACTTTTTTGAGTGCTCTTGTTCACTAAATTGTTAAATGCAAATTATACGTGTGCCAGAATCTGGTCCCATTGATGACCTTGTTCGTTGACTAAAATTCTTAACAAGTTTCCCAGACTTCCTTTTACTACTTCAGTTTGTCCATTTGTATGAGGATGATATGTTTAACTAAAGGAAAAGTTTGTCCCTGGCCTCTTCTATAGAGTTCTCCAAAAGTGTCCCACAATTTTTTTGTCTCTTTCTGAGACTATGCTCCTAGGAAATCCATGTAGTCTCACCACTTCTCTAGAAAAAAAATTGGCTATGTGTTTAGCATCGTTTGTTTTCTGGCAGGGTCAAATTTATCCAATGTAATCAACTTTATTTTATTTTCAAGGCGAAAATGAAGACATCTACATTACTTCGAGCATGATTAATCAACCATTTAATTCAACAATAATAAACATTATCTCAAGGTGCATGTGTGATCCAAATTCTTAATTAAACATAAACCAACATCATTCAATGCCTGCAATTAATCTATTCACTTAGGAAATCATACATCAACATAGTTTAGTGGAGAAATAGAATCTATTTAATTTCAATATGCGTGATTAATCAATTACTAAATTAAACAATACATCCACATTAATCAATGGCGCATGAGTAATTATCAATTTAATTCAAGGCACAAACGAATCTAGTCTATTAAATTTAGGACACAAGAATCTAGTTACTCGTCCATTTATTTCCACGCGCAAGGAGATCTAATCACAACATTCAATCATTCATCAGCAATGTTTAATGGCCCAACATGATATTCTACTAAACCCTATTATTTTCCAAGAAACAAAGTGGGTAAGGAGAAATAGGATAATCATAAAGATAAGTAAATCAAGAGCACAATTCAACTTAATATCAGGTAGGATGGATCCTCTCAAACCATACATTAAGTTAACACTTCTTACATTATGTATCCATCTGTAAACCAAAAACATCGAGTCTTAATAACAATACTAGTGAGAGCTTCAAAGTTGACTTATAATTCTAATTAAATAATTAAAGAAGGACCCATAAATGAAGGAACCCAGGTCAACTATAGTACCATTGATAGTAGTAATCTAAATTTAGACTATTAGATGGGTAAAAGATATATCTTCCGCGAGTTTTCAAAAATTAAAAACAATAGATTCGTTTGAATGTGCTCCCTAAATACTTTCAATCATATTTACTCTACCACTTCCTATGCCTAGAACTACCAAGAGGAATAGAAAGAAAATAAAACTATACTCATATATTAATAAATCACTATGAATGAAGCTACATATTATCTGAAAGCACACATTCACATAATTGAATTTCTACTGTATAAAACTATTATATAGAAAACATATGAAAAAAATAGATTCTATAGGTATTATCAAATTTGGAATTAAAATCTAGGCTACATGAATTGCATGCATGTGGTTGTTTTACCATTTGCAAAATAAGCCTATCAAAGTATATAAAATAAATTATTAAGATACACCTATTCCTCTAAAGTGGGCCCTACCTCTATAGAATAGGGTGATGTGGCATATTACACTAACAATGAACTTAAATTATAAATCTAAACATCAATGCGAATACAAACACTCATGGAACTAAAATCATATGGAGAAATATAGATTTATATTATGTTTCAAAATATATTTCCATCATCGTTCCTTGTCTATTGTTCGCCCATCGATTAAATGAAAATATGTGCATTACATAGAGGAGTTCAAGGGAATCTCATGGGATACACCTTTTAACAATCGCTGAGAGAGAAAAAGAAAAAGATACACCCTGTACAAATCATTGAGGGAGAAAACTCAGAGGATACACCATTCAAATTGATGAGGGAAATTTAGAGGTTAAATGGAGAGAATTTGTTGCATGAATATTCAAACCGTAGAGGTAAGGAGACAATTGTTGTGTGAATGTTCCAAATGCAGAGTTAAGAAGAACAATGTTGTGTGAATGATCGAAATGTAGAGGTAAAGTGATTAAGATCACTGGGTGATTACTCCAAAACCATGAAGTTTCCTTTAATAAAACGCAGAGGAAAAGCAAGTGGAATCACATGGGTGGCTCCTGAAAAATGTTGAGGGTAAAAGGGAAAATAAAATGAAGAGAAAGAAATGAAAATTTTTTGGGCAAGTGGAAGAAGACACAAAGCCTTAACTCACTGAGTGTAATCATCGAACGTTGGGCAAGTGATTTAACAAATCCAACGCAGAGAAAAGTCCGTTGAGGTTATAAAATCCAATAAACATTTGCAGAGGATACATGCAAACGCAAAGATCCTCTATGGATTCACTGAGGTGATTAAATCCACTAAAAATTTGTACAGGATACATGCAACGCAGAGATCCTATATGGATTCGATGAGGTGGTAAGATACACTAAAAATTTGCAGAGGATACATGCAACACAAAGATCGTATATGGATTCGCTGAGGTTATATAACCCATCAAAAATTCACAGAGGATACATCTGTAAAGGAAAAAATGAAGGGAAATACAAGTTCGTCGAGAAAAAGAGTGAGGCCGCAGAGGTGAATACAAGATGAAAATGCCAGGAATTGTAATGTGTGCCAGGTTGGGCGAATGCCTTAAATAAAAAGGTTAAAGAATGGTTTCCATACTAGGGTAATTAAAATGTAGAGGAGAAATATCTATTATAAATTTTTGAGAGGATACATACAAATTCACATAGATCCTTGAAGACAAAAACATAGAGAAAAATCTGATGCTAAGTTGTTGGGAAAGGATTGAATGCACAGAGAAAAAAAAATGCAATTCGTTTAAGCTGAGACTAAAATAAATTCCAAAAAATGCCAAAGGACATGTAGCGATCAAGGAACGAAGTTTCTATGGAATTTGAAATGACCAAGATGATTAAATTTGAGGGAAATGTACATCTTCCAGAACCATTTTTATTCTAAATACATCTTACAAAAATTGCATGGACCATCTAAATTCTAGTTACATATCACAGAAAAATAAATGATGGAACCAATGTCCATTCAATGAAGTTTAAAATCTTGTACGTCTTAAATCTTAATACAATACAATTCTCAACCAAATACCATAAACGACGACGAGAATTCGAAGATGCTCTCCCATGCTTGTGCTCCGTCGATATCCCCACTTCATAACCGTGGAGACTTCACCAATACCTCCCATCCAATGATAGGGGTACTCTTATTCCCCCTTATCCCCTTGAGCCACAAAGGGTCCATGCACACACACAACCAGAATCCTCTAGCTCCCAACTCACCTCGCAAGGTATATCCACCACTCTTTCTCTCTCAATATGGGTATCCCAACTCTCATAAGTAAAACTAGTCATAATTTATGCAACATAACCTTATTCATAACCAGTGTTATCCATCCCTCAACTCATCCATTTGTTTTATAGAATTTTCCTTAGTGACACCTTTCCATTTAAACATTTAATTCATTTTTAAAAAATTAATTAGTAATTATCCACCCCCATACACTTGTCACTCGTTCCATTAGTTGCACCAACAAATCCACATTTAATTTAATTAAATGTCAATTTCCCTCACCCATCCTAGAAGAACACCTAAAATTACTCCTAGTTGTCCCTTTATTCCCTTTATTTCCCATTTATGATTGACGCCTATCTAAAATAGATTTGAGTTAAAATAGGAATGTTCTCTAGTTAAACTAGGCTCTAGATACCATTCTGTGCTTACACATTCTTGTATGCTTTATTCCTTTCTTATTTTAATTTCTAATTTGGTATTGTATGCACACAGGTGTATTGTATTAATTCTTTAGATTTATTTCATCTATCTTTATCTCTTAAGTTGGTTTACCTTTTTCTTATTTCATCTAATTTGTAATTTAGTTTTAGAAATCTCACCAATCTTTAGACTTAGGCTTAAATTCAAATAGGCTTAGACTTTCATTTGGGGGTATAAAATTAATAATTTTAATCCCTAATTAATTAATTAAATCCGACAATGTTTAAAGATTTTACAATATGTAAAAATTCGCTCAAGATTTTCTAGGCCACCTAGGTTCACTGGCTTAAACTTTTATTACGCAATGTTCCCTTTAATATGCACTCCGTGCTCCAAGGGTGCCACTCGCCTCTGATTCAAATTTTAACTACGCGATGTGCCCTTCAAGGCCCACTTTGTGCTCCAAGGGTGCCACTCTCCTTTGACTTATTTTGGTAGTTTTCCAACCCTTGGAGTTATTACTCCATTCAGGTGACCTTGTGAGAGACTAAGGGCTTCTAAGGAATAAGGACCCTGCCTTATTGTGTGCCCCTTAGAATCTTCATGAGAAACTATCTCAGTCCACCCTCACGACATCATGGATCTCTCGAACTAGGTAATCGTTAACCTACAATTCGATCCACGGTGGGAGTGATAGTAGGTTGTGACAGAGATTCTTCCACACCTCTCCCTCAATATCTGGATGTTGTACATGGCCCCTTTACTCCTTGTGTGAGTCATATTAGAAATCAATCGTCATCCTACATCAATCAACGAAACATTGTCAAATATCCATAAACAACATCATAATATAATCGATCATATGTCACATATGCATAAATGAAATACTCAAACCAATACAATCCACTCTCTGACTCAATCCAGAGTTCAAGGAGGTTTGGTGATGCCATCGACATCCTCAAACTATCAAGTGTCCTTCAACCTCAGGGTAAACTCGTCAATAGCATCTATCAATACATAGATATCATACAACATAAATCATAATCCATCAACATCATCATAGGAATCTATAAGTGAAACATACAATTGTATACTAAGACTCGATCACTTGCACGCAAGTTTCCTCAAAGAATAAGTCAATAACATGTGCTCATAAGAGAGGGATGTTACATACACCCCTCTTGTTTTAAACTTCATCCTGAAGTTATACAATATATAAATGTAGTAAATGAATCATATGAGAGGATATAAATGTTGAACTATCAAATAAATATAGAAACTGCTGACGCATATCATATGCATCCTCCTAGGAAGTCGAGTGTGGACTATAATTGTCCCACTAGACCTTGACCTGATCGATTGTTTGACGTCATAGTTGACAAATGCAATGGTATAGAATGTGAATTGGCTCCACCATGAGTGAACCCTTCTCCAACACCTTACATCTTGAGTAGAGTAGACTGGTACTCGGCATGGAGTTTATTCACCGTTGCATGATTCCAGTGGGCCTTTCCCAAATATCCAACCATAGTGTGTCTGACTGAACCAGATGCTCTAACCCTCTCAACTAGAAACTCACACTGGTAATTTTTCTCTCCACATGTCCAACATTTGGTCTTTGGTTTAGTACTCCTAGTCCTCGAAGTAGAAGTTGTTGTCCCCACAACCTGAAAAACAGGTATGTTCTATTGAATAGGCCTAAACTGTTACTATTGTAGACGACATTGTTGTTGGTGATGTGGTCCTCTGTAGGGAGTCCACTACTGAGGAGCAGGTCATTGTGAACGTGGATTCTCTCGAAGTACCTCGATACATTAATGAATGTCTAGATGGTGTTTGATGTTGTTTCTCACCAGTTGTCACTTGTCCCGTTAGTCTCGCAAGAGTCCTGCCCTAACCCCTATTGATCACCTTGTTGGGCCCTTCATTTTTGGCTGTGAAGCTGCACAAGAAGGACTACAGTCCCAATTTTGGTTTAGAACGAGTTGCGTAAGCTACAAAAGAAGATGGACAGTGGAGCAAGGAAAATCAATAGAAATCGATTGCAGAAATGGATAGTGCAATGCCAACAAGGCAAAAGCAGTTTTAACAGAACAATAAAGCAGGAGAGCCCAAAGCCAGAAGATCTAAATCAACTTATATATATGAGATGTATATGATTGTAAAAGGGTTCTTGGTTCTTGTTCTTGTTGGTTTGGGCTGGTTAGTGTTGTTAGGTTGAATTTTTTTGTTTTTAATAAAATGTTGTACATGTAATCTGTATACGGTTTTGGTTAGATATAGCTCTGCAATATAAGTCCAGAGTCAGAATTCTGTAATAGAGTACCAAGTTGTATCTCTGAGATTGTATTCGATAAGTTTTGAAGATAATAGATGAAGAAGGACACCAAATTTTGAAATATAATCTGTCATATTGTGTTTATGCTTATGCATTGTATCTTTACAATACTTCTTTATTATTGATAAGTTCAATATGATGTCTTTGTGTATGAATTCTTTTCGCAACTTAAGTATCTTCAGTTCTTGTCTGCATGACTTTAGATCTAGTCTGTAATTGGTCTATTTTGCGCAATATCATGGCGAATATTGAAGGTTATGGGAACCCACCCAAGTATTCTCCTTGCCCTTCCCTATCCTTATGTCTTGGTTGTGCTTCGGGTGAGACTTATTCTCTTCAAAGGAGATGAAAATTCCAATGCTCTAGACTACACGGTACCTTTTGTTGGTAACCTGAGAAGGACCCTGGTATAATCAATTCTGCGCCAACAAAATGGTTTCGTTGCTGGGACATGCGTTAAAAGGGAACTTGTAGGGATAATTCTTTCGTGGATTCACAGATCTAATATTGACCAATGTTGGGAGAGAAATTGTGATGCCTTCATATGAAAAGAAGCGAAGTTGAGAGGAAAATTTTTGAAAGACACATGGGAGGTAGTCTTTTACTCAGAAAGATTGAGCGACCAGTACGAGATATTCTAGGTTAAGTTCCTGGAAGAAATTTTCCAATGGATAGATAGGCTCCAAGAAGATCTGGAATTACAAGAACGAGTCAATAAGACTTGTTCTTGGGATACCAAAAATATCACAACACTTCATCAGTTGGATAGCCCAATAACGCGAGCAATCGATTTTTGGGTCAATACCACATTAGAAGGATACATTATCGAGTTTGCAGCTGAGAACCATCAATATAATTCACATGCAAAAGAATATTTCAAGAAATACGCAAGGGGAAGATTGTTGAGAGAAATCCCCCTGTGGATTAAGATTTTCTTGATGGAAGAGGGGATTTTGACTATTCCCCCGACTAAGATTGCAGCATAAACACCCTCACTTAGGGTGGGGTGAGTTTGGGGTGGAGCCATGGCCTGAGAGAGGGGAGAGGGTTCTTTGACAAATGGGGGAAGCAGTAAGAAATGGACTCAAGAAATTAGTGATCCTTGAAAAGGGTCACCACAATTGAGAAGTGGTGGCATGGTAAGATAAAGAAAGCAACAAAATAGTCTAAGAAGTTGTGGAAAGAAGTCAGACTAGGAGAAGTAGAGGATGGATAGATGGAAGAGTTTTGAAAGATGAGAAGACAGGAAAGACTGGTCAGTCAAATATTAAGTGAAAGAGAAGCCCAGAGAGAAATAAGTCCCCAGGAGGGTGGACAAGAAAGAGAAGGTGTAGAAGCAAGGGAGAAGAAAGTCGACATGGATCTTGAAGAGGAAAGAGAAGATTCAACCCCAATTCCAGGAAAGATTGGGAATCTAGATGAAGAGACTGCTTCATAGGAAGAGAACGAGAACCCCATATCAAATAAACCTACCCTGAAGCCAGTGGCGCCAGCCCCGAATCACCCATACCCCAAGTGTCTTCTATACAAGTGGTAAATTCAACACTACCTTCTTATGTTATTCATGTTCCAATACATCTAGTTAGTCAGTCACAACTGGGAAGTGTGAGTACAGGGAGGATATTGAGATCCCCTAGTAAGTCTCAACACTAGTACATATTGTAAAAATTTCGATGTTCTCTTTGTGGCATTATGGACAAAATTGGCCATACTGTCGAAAAATAGAGGAAATTTTAAATTATTTTCCATATTGCCCGATAACATGCTATTTCCACGTTGATGTCTCTCTTGCCACATTTTCATCTCTCTTGCCACGTTTTTGTCTCTCTTTCCACGTTTTCCACATAGTCATCTCTATTGCCACGTTTTTGACATAGTCTTCTCTCTTGCCACGTTTGTGACATAGTTATCTCTCTTGCGATGTCTTTGAAGATAGTTTTCGTAGTTGCAAGGTTCTGGAAACTAGGTTTTCCCCCTCCAATGGTCACCTAGTATTTTGACCAAGTCAACTTTGATTTGGTCAATGATCGTCAGAATTGCAACATTATAAAATCTATAAATATGTTGCATTTTACGGATGTTGCGACAAGTTTTCCATAATAACGACACTTCAAAAAGGGTTTGTAGGTTTTCTTGACTAGATTACATCTATTAAAAGACATTGTACTAAGGATATTCTCATTTTTATTTTATTTTTTGATATGTCAAATTTTAAAGGAAAAAACTATTAAAAGACATTGTACTAGGGCTAGAGTACATTATGGGAAATGGTGACTTGTGAATAGGGCCAATGTTGAATTGTTTTCAAAATGTTTCTGTATGACATCATACATCATTGAGTCTTGAAACCCTCCCATACCATCAAGGCATGTGTCTAGTCTAACCATGTCAAATTGCGATGTATACAGACACATATTGAATAAATTCAACGTTGGCCCCATTCACTGCTCACTATGCAGGGTCGGTGCATGACATTTTTGGTGGTTAAATTGGAAGTTTCATGAAATTTCAAGAGAGTTCCAACAAAGATTCTACATATGGAAACAACGACATTTGACAATGAGACACCCATTATGAATCTTATTGCAAACATGGATGATCTCAAAGATTATGTGGTCAGGACATCATAAATCCTTGAGTCTTGAAACCCTCCCATATCATGAAGTCATGTGTCTAGTCTAACCATGTCAAATTTCGATGCATACAGGCACAGTTTGAAGAAATTTCAATGTTGGTCCCATTCACTAGTGCTCAGTATGCGGGGTAGGTGCATGACATTTGTGGTGGTTGAATTGGAAGTTCCATGACATTTGAAGAGAGTTCCAACAAAGATTCTACGGATGGAAACAATGATATTTGACAAATATGAGACGCCCCATTATGAACGCTTTTGCAAACATGGACGATCTCAAATTTTATGTGGTCGGGACATCAAACATCCTTGAGTCTTGAAACCCTCCCATACCGTCAAGGCATGTGTCTAGTCTAACCATGTCAAATTTCGATGCATACATGCACATATTGAAGAAATTTCAACGTTGGCCCCATTCACTAGTGCTCACTATGCGGGGTCGGTGCATGACATTTTTGGTGGTTTAATTGGAAGTTCCATGACATTTCAAGAGAGTTCCAACAAAGATTCTACAGATGGAAACAATGACATTTGAAAAATATGAGATGCCCCATTATGAACGTTGTTGCAAACATGGACGATCTCAACAATTATGTGTTTAGGACATCATACATATTGCTTGAGTCTTTAAAACCTAGTCCCATACCATCAAGGCATGTGTCTAGTCTAACCATGTCGAATTTCGACACATACATGCACAGTTTGAAGAAATTTCAACGTTGGCCCCCTTCACTGCTCACAATGCAGGGTCGGTGGAAGAAATTTCACTATGCTCACTATGAGACATCCATTATATTGAACGTTGATGCAAACATGGATGATTTCAAATATGATGTGGGGACATCAAACATCCTTAAGTATCAAAACCCTCCCACACCTTCAAGGAAACTATCTAGTTTAACCATGTCAAATTTTGATGCATACGGGCACAGATTGAAAACATTTCAACATTGGTCCCATTCACTACTCACTGTGTGGGGTCGGTGGAATAAATTTTTGATGGGCGTATTTGAAGTTCCGTGACAAATTTGAAGATAGTTCCGAAAACGATTCTATAGAAGGAAATGATGAATGATGACAATGAAAGGTGCAACATGATGAACGTTGATGAAAATGTGGATGATCTCAAATATTATGTGGGGACATCATACATACTTGAGTATCAAAACCCTCCCATACCATCAATCCATGTGTCAAGTCTAACCATGTCAAATTTTGACACATACATGCATAGTTTGAATAAATTTCAATGTTTTCCCCATTCACTTCTCAATATGCAGGGTCAGTGCAAGATGACATTTGTGGTGGGTGAATGAAAATAGTAATAAAAATGTTGAGCTTATGAAATCATCCTCTGAAGAATCTGTGAGTGAAGATGATGAGTCGATGACATCGTTCTCACAAACATATGTCCACTTAGTCACAATGACACATCTTTGATATCCTCCAACATTAAAGAAATCCCCACATCAACAGGGATTTTAAACATTTTCAATAATTGTGAGTCATTCATGCATTCTCCTACCTCATGGAAATTCTCTTGTGATCATTCTCACCATTATTCACATAACCCCCACACTATATTCCCCTTAGTTACTCAATAATCAAAATTTATAAATGACCAAAACTAATGCAATAATCACGGAATAACAAACCTTGGAAGAGAGATAGATGGTTGTAGATAAGCATAGAGTCAAGGAAAATTAGAAAACCTTTAACCCCATGCCCATGAAATAGTCTCTTATTAATTATTTAAGAGCTAAGGAAATACTCCACTAGGTTTCCCATAAAGAAATCAATGGTTGGTGCAAGCTGACATTGGTGGGTGAATTGAAGCTTCTGTGACATCAAATCGACTTGGTAATTCAATAATCAAACCATCCTTAAGTATTATTTGGTGACATAAAACATCCTTAAGTATCGAAAGCCTCCCATACCTTAACCCCATGCCTTTAGGAAAATTATAAAACCTTTAACCAAGTATCTAGTCAGTGATAGTTGGAAGAAATTAGAGTGGCATTGTGATGATCCAACTCAATAAAAAAGTGTACCTAATTACAACTTGAAATAATGCTTCTGCCAAACTACTCATCCATAAGAGAAAATTGTGATTGACTTGCTCATCCAATGGAGGAGGGAAAGAAGACATATCCTTGTGATATTGTGCACTCACTGGGAGAGTAGTACCATGACATATCAAAGATGATCCCCATTATTCCCATTATGAACAATGTTGCAAACATGGACGATCTCAAAGATTTTGTGGTCAGGACATCATACAACCTTGAGTCTTGAAATCCTCCCATACCGTCAAGGCATGTGTCTAGTCTAAACATCTCAAATTTCGATGCATACAAGTACATATTGAATAAATTTCAACGTTGCCCGCATTCACTAGTGCTCACTATGCGAGGTCGGTGCATGACATTTGTGGTGGTTGAATTGGAAGTTCCATGACATTTCAAGAGAGTTCCAACAAAGATTCTACAGATGGAAACAACGACATTTGACAAATAAGAGACGCCTCATTATGAACGTTGTTGCAAACATGGGCGATATCAGAGATTATGTGGTCGGGACATCAAACATTCTTGAGTCTTGAAACCCTCTCATACTGTCAAGGCCTATTTCTAGTCTAACCATGTAAAATTTCGATGTATAAAGGCACATATTGAAGAAATTTCAACGTTTTCTCCATTCACTAGTGCTCAAAAAAACAAGGCACTTGGAATATGTGTCTTTACTTTCACCCTCTCAACAAGATAATTGCCAAGGATAAATTTCCCATTCTAGTCATTCACGATCTTTTGGATGAAATTAAAGGTGCTCAATTTTTTTACCAAACTTTATGTCCATCCTGGCTGTCACCAAATTCGTATGAAGGAAGTTGATATTCCTAAAAATTATTTTTTCTTTCATGAATTCCATTTTGAGTTCTTTGTGATTCCCTTTTTCCTTTGCAATGCATCATCCACCTTAAAAAGTCTCATGAACCACATCTTTAAACCCTTTGTACATCATTTTTTTCTTGTCTTTTTTTATGACATCATAATCTACAATAAAACTTGGTAATTCCATGTTACCCATGTGGATTAGGTCTTACAACTACTTTATCATCATCAATTATTTCTCAAAAGGTCGAAATGTACCTTTGGTATATTAGAAGTGGATATTTGGGCCATATTGTTAGTAAGTATGGTGTATGAGTGAACCCAAAAAAATATTGAAGCAATGAAGGATTGGGAACATCTTAAGATTCTTAAATGTTTACTAGGTTTCCTTGGTCTAATAGGGTATTATAGAAATTTTGTCAAGAACTATGTAAAAATTGTTGTTCCTCTCACTTCCTTACTTAAGAAAAATGTTTTCGGTTGGATTGAAGCAGTAGATCAAGCCTTAATTTTGTTAAATATTTAAATTAATATTTTTGAAGTGGTTCATTCTTCATCAGAGAAAATGGTAGATTCATAAAATACAATGATGAAAAATTAAAAAATGATATATTTAAATAATGTGAATAATAGGTGGAAGGTTTCAAACTATGAAACAATGAATTTAAAGATCCATCATACTAAACCAATCCAAGTAGAACATGTTAGATTCAATATTTTTCTCAATGCCCATGGATAATTGTTTCCTTTCAAATCAATTATTCATTATAATTTCTTTGATCTTCCCCTTTATTCAACAAATGTATTATGGCCCAATGGATTTCTCCTATCATAATTATTTGTACAAATAGTGGTTTATCTAGGCTCTTTTATACATAGGAAATTTTTTACTATGGAAAAATTGATTTCTCTTATCTAACTTCTCTATACATAAAGTGGTTTTTATAGGTTCCTTTGCACATAGGAAACTTTGTATTGTCATGTATTTCATATTGTTTCAATTAATTTCAGATCTACACTTACTCCTACTATTTTTGTGTAAGTGAAACCATCATTGGTATTGTTCCTTAAACAAGGGAATTAAATGGAAGAATGGGGCATCTTGAAATAAATAAATAAATAATGGAACATCGACTACCTCTCACACAATAAAAACACAAAATGTACAAATATAGCCTAATATAAGAACTCATTAATATTTTGGTAAGAATTCTTAGGCATAACTATTACTAGCATAGGTCCATATTAACCCTAAACTTATCAATAATTGAGAGTTGTAGATGCTACAACTCTTCCAATAGGCCTGTGGGCAGAGTTTCTTTTCCTACGGGTAAAGTTGCCTTTCTATGTGCCTAAATCACCACCATATAAGAGGATTGTGCCTCTCTAATGAGTGTGATGAATCTTGATGTGTCACACTCATTAGAAAGGCACAATCCTTTTATATGGTGGTCACTTATGCACATAGAAATAAAAGTAGGAAGAGTTACCTTTGTATGTGCCGAAATGTCCACCATATAAGAGGATTGTGCCTCTCTAATAAGTGTGAGACATCTTGATGTCTCACACTCATTAGAGAGGAACAATCCTCTTATATGGTGGTCATTTTGGCACATTGAAAGATAACTTTTCCCAAAGACATGTGGATAGAGTTGTAGCATCTACAACTCCGCTCACAGGCTTGTGGAAAAAGTTGAAAATGATACAACTGTACCCACAAGACTGTAGGAAGAGTTTCCATGTTGGAATATTTTTAGAAAATACAAATCTACCCTCAGGCCTATGGGCAGAGTTTCCTTTGTATGTTCCTAAATGACCACCATAGAAGAGGATTGTGCCTCTCTAATGAGTGTCAGACATATTTATGTGTCACACTCATTAGAGAGGCACAATCCTTATATATGTGTATATTTTAACCTTGTACAATATCTACTGCGAACAGATATTCATAAAAAGAACAGAAAAGATACAATGGCAAATACAAACATTACACAGAGATTTTTCCCCTGGAAACCCAAACCGGGAAAACCAACATATTCTATATTATTCATCATTTTTTTTGTTACAATGTTTACAATAAAAAATACATATAGGAGCCAATGGCATACAAAACCCTAATCCAATGACCTGGATTAGTCCAAGACCCTAATTCCTTAACCAGAAATAGAAAAACATCGGCAAAGAAACCATGTGCTAAAAAACCACCTAAATATAATGCGGTCCTGAGGCAGAGAAAATGTGGTCCCAATGTGGAAAAAAATTTCTCGGTGGTGTTGCACCCCCCTGCGTGCCCAACGCAAACGCTCAGATACTACTACTCATGCAAATAATATAACACATACCCAACATTCTCCCACTTGTTGTTTTCTTTGCATACAAGGGGTTATAGGGTTACATATTCAACAATCCAAGGAAGCAGTGCCCATGGATCCTCTACACCAAGAGAACTTCTCAGTGCTCACAAATTTTTTTAATGAGTCTGCAACATTCTTCAAAGTGTCCACCTTCATTAGTGATACTTTATTTTCTTCAATCATGTCTCTCACAAAGTGATATTGAACATCAAGATGCTTCGTCTTTGAATGATAAGTCATCTTCTTCGCCAAAAAAAATTGCACTCTGACTATCACACTCTATCCTTACATCTTGTTTTACCAACCCAATACCTGAACACAATATTTGTAACCATACTTCTTCCTTACTTTCATGAGTGGCTGCCATGTATTTTTCTTTTGTAGTTGAAAGTGCCACCACAGCCTGTCTTTTGCTCATCCAACTTATTGCTCCTCCAAATAGGTTAAACACATACCCTCTTGTAGATCTCCTACGATCCAAATCTCTAGCCCAGTCTGCATCCACAAAGCCATGTATATCAACCCCTCTTTCCAATCCTGGTCTTCCTTCGTAGAAAAATCCATAGCTAGCAGTGCCACGCAAATACTTGAAAACCCTTTTTATTATTGTCCAATGCTCCTTCCCTGGTTTTGACATATACCCGCTCAAAACTCCCACTGCATGTGCAATGTCCAGTCTAGTATAGACCATTGCATAAATCAAATTGCCAACTACAATGGAATATGGAACACGAGACATGTCCTCCTTCTCTTCATGTGTCTTGGGACATTGATCCGCAGATAACTTTAAACCAACAGGAATAGGAACCTTGAACAGTTTAGATTCTTGCATATTAAACCTCTACAATATTGTCTCGACATATTTTCTCTGATTTAACCAAAGTTTCCTCCTTTTCTGATCTCTTTTAATTTCCATGCCCAAAATGAAATTTGAAGCACCAAGATCCTTCATGTCAAATTTAGA
>JASDQU010101346.1:226166-267853 GCA_032191745.1 Picea mariana | reverse complement strand
CAGGAAAAGAAAATAGCTCCAGAATCGAGCCATAGAGCTTATAAAGGTTCAGTGGACCTGGTACGGTCCTGAGGACACGACATGGGAGCATGAAGAAGTTATGCGGGTAGAGTACCCACATATTTTTGAAAATTTTGAAAGGCTTGCAGAGACACTGTAAGTTGCACTGAGGACAGTGCAAAAATAAGGGAGGGGGATTGTAATGTCTCCGAGGCCGAGCCTAGTTGTAAATCTGATGTATGAAATGAACTGTAAATATGTGTTATAGGCTAGTGAGCCAAGTTTGTATAAACCGATGGGCTTATGTAATTGTTAGGCCAGAGAGTCTAAGGGTTGGAGGCCAAGGGCCTGATTTTGTACTTGTATAAATGCAAAAACATTTAATGAAATTGTAAACACCGCCAGGTGCAGACCAACCATGATGAATGAGTGAAGGGGGACTGAGTTTCCACAGAGAAGGCAAGGGATTAGGGGCTAGAAGGTGGGAAAAGGGGCTAAGTTAGCCTAGGGGGGGCTTAAGCTTAGGAATAATATTTTATTGTTATTCCAAAAGAACATGTGCCATTTATATTTTTTATCCTAAGTTCCTGACCAAGGGAAGGTGATGCATGCTTGTGGAACACATGTAGTCTCCAGGGCGACAAGTGTCGACCCTAGTGCATGCGAATAAAATAGTTTCGGTGGACCGTGAGGGGGGTTCACTCTCTCATTCGAGCGGATTGCCTGAGGGTGTACGAGCTCTGAGCAGTATGACTGACCCGAGCTCTGCAGAAAAACCTCGTACACCTTTTGAACTGAAAAAACCATGTATACCTCTGTACTGAACGAGAAGCTTGTGATCGATTCTGAAAGAGCCGGTTTCACCTCTATTTGAATCGAAAAAGCCTGTGTTGTTTCGGGAGAATCAGTGTGCATCCATTGCCCGAGATCGAGCCTGTGCGTGAGATATCTGTTACGAAGCCGTGAACCTGAGCCATTTTTCCATTGCTGAGCCTGTGGAAAAAGTCATGTCTGTTTTTCTGTTGGTTGTGTGGCCACACAGTGCTGGACTACGTGGGAGGTTTGTTGACCTGTGAGAGATTCTCTCCAGGTGAGAGAGTGTGCGGAGGAAGGAGAGAACTCCTGGAAGGAACCCTGTAGCTGCCACAGAGCCCGGAGACTTCTAATTCAGTTTGTTGTTGTAACCCAAGGCAAGGGAGGTTAGCAACCAAAGGACTGTCCAGGTGACAGAGAAGGTGTATACTCCTGGGGTGGAACAGGCATGTGGGGAATGAGGTTCTGTGGGCAGTGAGTGTGGGTGGTTCCTGGGAGAGAATCCCTTCTTGTGGTTGTGTGTTGTTTTCCCTGTAACCTTAGCCTAACCTAGGATTCCTTGTCTCGGGGTGGATATTAGTCCAAGCTTGGGGGTGACTCACTCATGAGCTGATGAGTAGTGTGGTCTAAGGCTAGGAGGTGCGTGGAAGGCATGCACTTGGTTGGTGGATTCTACCACTGTTAAAAGATAAGTATCTGATTATGTTTTAATCATGTTTTTGCATGACTCTACTGTTTATGTTATCATGATTTCCACTGTGTATATGAATTAGTATGAAACGTTATTGATTGTTAATTATGGCAGTAACTCATATGAATACCCTATGTAGAATGTGTTTATTTGATTAAATGCATGTGGATTATGTAATACTTGTATGAGTTATGTACCATGTGGTGTTAAAGTTTCCTTTTAAGAGCGATTAAGCCATGGTAGCTGAAAGGGTGCACTACAGTCCTCAACTACTTGCCAATTGGTAGGTAAGAGGGAATTAGAACCATAACCCAAATCAGAATGTACAAATATATCTTCCAAGAAATGCAATGAAGGATCTAGAATAATAGCTATCACGTGCGAGGGAGATAGAGTAGGGGATGATGTGATGAAGGAGGGAGGAAGGTTGAGCAATAGGTGAGTAAATCAGTAGGACCTATGTTGACATTTGACCCTCATAAACAAAAGAATATGGACTAGAGGAGAAAGAAAGAGATACTAGGACCGGAGTGGGTAGCATCAACATCATGTGCTCCTACTGTGGGATACATGTCTCTGGTCTCTGATCCTACTATACCACAAAAGATGCTTGAGAAGTTAAGTACTCTAAGAGAGTTTTCGAGAAGTTTCATAGAATTGATTAAATATGAAACTACACTAAGTGCATTATGTGAAATGATTGATCATTGTGCACAAGGAAGGAAAATTCCTACTACACATATGGTAGTAAACCAGGTACTACACAAAAAGAGGACCAAAGAAGAGTTCAAACTTAGTGCACAAATTGGGTAATATGATGTGGACAATGTCATTTTACTATTGGGTTTCGATGTAAATGTGTTACCAAAGAAAAAATGGGAAATGATGGGGAAACCCAAGTTAATTTGGTCTCTCCTTTAGTTAATATTGACAAACCAATACAAGATAGTACCAATTGGTCAATTGATAAGGATACATGTGAATATAGATGGGGTGTTCAATATAGTAGATTTGAAGTCATTGAAATCATGGATGATAGTCAGTCATATCCAACACTAATGTTATTAGAATGGACCTTTGTAAACTAGGCAATTATTAACTCGAAGAGGAGGGAAACGATCTTTGAGGTACTGGACTTGAAGGTTACTTCACCATTGGATATGACGAAAGGAAGAAGGTACATAGATCCAACAAAAGGGAACAAAATTGATAACTTGTATGATATGATGACACAAATGGATGACTATGTTAACCACACTGCATATGGTGCACTAAGTTGGATACACATTAGCTCATTTTCTTAGAACTTAGATAAAGAATTGAACATCGGCAATAGAGGATGCATGAAGTATTTACAAGACGATGTGCCTGCGTTACTCGTTCGTTGCGCTGGATTGGAATGGAGTTATGTGACCCACCCAAGTATGATTGTTTGAATGACATACAATATTGCGTACATGATTTTGAGTTATGAATAACCAAACAAAAAATACTGTTGGCATTAGATATTGTCTTGAAGGCCACTCTAGCCATATGGTGAGATGCACACAAAGAAGGAATAGAAGACTGGCAATAGTGTAGAATATCAATGAAAGTTATTTTCGGTACCAAGGTGAAGTATAATGCACATAAGTATATAAGGGTAGGCAATGCAACACATCATTTTGAGAATTTCAATACCAAAGAAGGAATATTTGCACATGTTTATACATACATTGTATACAATGCCTAAGAACTCCTACCTAGAAATTGAAATGTGTAGGGAAACAATGAATTAGAACCAACTAATTCAAAGGTTTAAGGTAAAATTTACATTTGAACATGAATCTCCAATAACATATGTATCTTTGAAAGCCATTAGAACCAACATATTTTTAGAAGAAGGGACAATAGTGGTAGTACCTATGCGTAGTGTGCACATAGCTNAATGTTGTTAAAGAAGAACAAGACGAGGAAGATCCAAGGGATATACTGCTACCTGATACTGAGGGGGAAAACACAGTAGAAGAACCATATATTGAATCGGTTGTGTATGCACAACCACTAAAGACGCGGGAGGTAAATATTGGGACAAAAGAAAATCCAAAGTTTGCACAGATAGGTGATTTCTTAAATGATGAAACTGTGGAGAAGATTGCATATTTACTGTGCCATTATTAGGATCTATTCCTAACTAAATTCTCAGAAATGAAAGGGATAGTTGGGGAGTTAGGAGAAATGAATATCCCTTTGCAACCAGGTGCTAAGCCAATAAGACAAAGACCCTACATACTAAATCTGAAATATAAAGAGAAGTTCAAGGAAGAGATAGACCGAATGTTAAAGCCAAAATAATTAAACCAATCATGGAATCATAATGGATAAGTCCAATGGTATTGCAAGATAATAAAACAGGGTTAATCAATATTTGTGTAGACCTAAGGAAGCTAAATGATGCATGTCTGCATGATCCATTTCCAACACCTTTTATAGATGAAATGCTAGAGAATGTAGGATGGAAGGAGGTATATTCTTTCACAGATGGATTTTCAGGATATCACCAGATCAATATTTTGCAGGTAGACAAAAATAAGAATACTTTGTGACCGAGTGGGAAAGCTATTAATAAACAATAATGTATTTCAGGATAAGGAATGCACCTGTAGTTTTTTCAAGAGTAGTTTTTGCAACTTGTAACATACCTGACCATCAATCCCACTGTCGGGAAACACTGCCAAAATATCTTTTCTTCCATTGTTCCACAGACTAGATTTGATACCAATTTGTAACGTACTCAGCCATCAACAGGCCACGATACACTACTGTGGTTCACACACACACACACACACACACATATAACATGCATATTTAACAAATTTAAAAGAATTATCACAGAGTTATTTCTACCATACAGAATCAAATAGAATTGACCAAAAATCATACATGCAATGGAATACATGATACATTTAGGAATCATAGACATGCATAACATATATAAATAGGAACATAATGATACTTATCTTTAACTAGAGTAAAATCCACCAACTACATACAGACCTTCCATGAATCTCCTAGTCTTAGACCACATTGCTCATCACTCTCAGTAGTAGGTCACCCCCAACCTAGTACTAAACTCCACGGGGCAAGGGATTCCTAGGCTAGGCAAGGTCAACAAGGAATTCACATAGTTTCAGTGGAAGAATTCACTCCCAGGAGCCACTGACACCCACTGAACACAGACTCTCATTCCCCACATGGATGTCCCACCCTAGGAGTATACACCTTCATTGTCACACAGTCCATTTGATGATTCAACTCCCTTTCCTTGGGATCCAAAAATAGGTCAGACTGGAATTCTTAGAGCTCTGTAGCAGCTACGAGACTCCCTCCAGCATAAATCGCCTCCTTAGCACACTCTCTCACCTGGAGAGAGTTTCCCATAGGCCTGACAACCTTATTCTTCAACCGAAACATCCAAGACATGTAAGGTAATGGATGACCCAGTAAATTACAGAGGTGAAAATGTCACAGTTCAATAACAGAGAGAATGGTTGGTTGTGACATGCTCAGTGCATGAGTGAACTCATGGGGAGGAAAGAAAATTAGTCAAGCATAGCCAAGATAATGCAATCATGAGACAAACTCTACTCATGCATGATTTCATGAGTTCTTGTGTTGGTGCGTGAGTGTGTAGAGGTCAATTTTCGAGGCAAAAAAAAATGGAATTGACAGAGGATTCCAGAAATGAGAAGTGAACCCCCCCCATCATAGTTTGAATATTTGGTTTTAACTGTATGATCCCAGGTCCACACCTATCCCCCTGGAGCTGCATGCACTCCATTTAGCATACGTTCATTTTCCAAGAACTTAGGACAACACTCAACATGCCCACCTTAGCCTTTAGGAAATAATAATAAAATATTATCCCCTTAGAGGTAAGCTCCCTAGCTTATCCCCTAGGCCCAAACTCTTATCCTCCTCCCTTACCCTAACAAGTGGAAGCTTATTCCCCCATCACTCTTTCTTCATGGTTGGTCTACACACAGTGATGTTTATATTTTATTAATGATCTGCATAATTACATATACAAAATCAGGCCCATGGCCTTAAGAATCTAGGCTCTCTGGCCTACTAACACATAAGACTACCAGCTTATAATTTCTTATCTCACCATTTATAAAACATGTTTACAATTCATAAAACAATTGGGGCTCATCCTTGGGGTATTACAATCCCCTCCCCTTATTTTTTCACTGTCCTCACTGCAACTTTTACACAACATCAACAGGATTTTCAAAATATTCAAAAATATGTGCCTATTCTTTCTGCATGGTATCCTCATGCTCCCATGTGGTGTCCTCAGGATTGTACCAAGTCCATTGGACCTTTACAAGCCTTATGGCTCGATTCCATAGTTTTTTCTCTTTCGGTCCAATATGTGCACCAGATGCACTTATGAGATGCCTTCTTGCTCCACATGAATCACATTCCAATCAATAACATGATTAGAGTCAAGTATATATTTCTTAAGAAAAGAAACATGAAACACATTATACACAGTCATGAAGATAGGAAATGCAAGCATATATGCAACTAGTCCAATCCTTTCTAGGATTTCAAATGGACCACAAAATATGGCCGCCAGGTTGGAACAGTTTCCCAGCTTCAGGGAACCTCTATTGGTTTTCACTTTCAGGAAAACATGGTCACCCACATTAAATTCCCTGTGGTTTCTATTCCTATCAACATAACTTTTCTTCCTCTCTTGGGCAGCTTTCAAATTATGATTAATCTTCAACATTTTCTCTTTCCATTTCCCTGAGCAACTCTAGCCCAAATATTGCTCTATCAGTTGGGTTATCCCAGCTTATTGGAGTGTTTCACTTTCTTCCATAGAGTGCTTCAAATGATATCCTCTTCAGCGAGGCTTGATATCCATTGTTGTAGGCAAATTATGTAAATTCTAACCTTGTACAATATCTACTGCAAACAAATATTCAAAAAAAGAACAGAAAAGATACAATGGCAGATACAAACATTAGACCAAGATTTTTCCCTTGGAAACCCAAACTGGGAAAGACAACATATTCTATATTATTCATTGTGATACATTGTTTACAATGCAATATACATATAGGAGCCAGTGAAATCCAAAACCCTAACCCAATGACCTAGATTATTCCAAAACCTTAATTCCTTAACCAGAAATAGAAAACCATAGGCAAAAACCATGTGTCGAAAAACTACCTAAATACATGACATGTTTCTCGAGGTAGGTGTCACATTTCCCGAGGAATGAACGGAATATAACACATACCCAACATTCTCCCACTTGTTGTTTTCTTTGCATACAGGGGGTTACAGGGTTACATAGTCAACAATCCAGGGCAACAATGCCCATGGATCCTCTACACCAAGAGAAATTATCAGTCCTCACAAATTTTGTTAATGAGTCTACCACATTCTTCAAAGTGTCCACCTTCATCAGTGATACTTTCTTTTCTTCAATCATATCTCTCACAAAGTGATATTGAACATCAATGTGCTTTGTCTTTGAATGATAAGAAGGGTTCTTCACCAGAAAAATTGCACTCTGACTGTCACACTCTATCCTTACAGTTTGTTCTACAAACCCAATACTTGAACACAATCTGTGTAACCATATTGCTTCCTTACTTGCATGAGTGGCTGCCATGTATTCAGCTTCTGTAGTTGAAAGTGCCACTACAACCTGTCTTTTTCTCATCCAACTGATTGCTCCTCCAAACAGGTTAAACACATTCTCGTTTATAGATCTCCTACGATCCAAATCTCTAGCCTAGTCTACATCCACAAAGCCATGTATATCTACCACTCTATCCAATTCTGGTGTTCCTTCATAGCACAATCCATAGCTAGCAGTGCCATGCAAATACCTAAAAACCCGTTTTACTGTTGTCCAATGCTCCTTCCCTGGTTTTGACATATACCTGCTCAAAACTCCCACTGCATGTGCAATTTCTGGTCTAGTACATACCATTGCATACATCAAACTGCCAATTGCACTCGCATATGGAACATGAGATATGTCCTCCTCTTCTTCATGTGTCTTGGGACACAAATCTGCATATAACTTTACACCAACAGGAATAGGAACCTTGATCGGTTTACATTCCTGCATATTAAACCTCTACAATATTCTCTCGATGTATTTTCTTTGATTTAACTAGAGGTTCCTCATTTTCCAATCTCTTTTAATTTCCATGCCCAAAATAAAATTTGAAGCACCAAGATCCTTCATGTCAAATTTAGAGGACAACTGAGTTTTCACATCCTGGATAATCTTCTTGTTGTTTCCTATCAGCAATATGTCATCCACATACAAGACCAAATAAATCAAATGATCACTAATTAATTTAAAATACACACAATGATCCTCTTTTCTTATTTTGAAGCCAAGTCCCAGTATATAAGTATCAAATTTTTGATACCACATACTTGGTGATTTTTTAAACTATACATGGAATTTTTCATCTTGCATACCAACTCCTTCTTTCCTTTCATAGCATAACCTTCTGGTTGCTTCATATAGATTTCTCCTTCTAGATCCCCATGCCAGAATGTTGTCTTCACATCCATCTGTTCTACTTCAAAATCAAATGCAGCACCAACAGATTACATAAATATTATAGAGTTTAACTTGGCAACAGGAGAAAAAATCTCACCAAAATCAATTCCATCAATCTAGGAATAACCCTTTGCTACTAGACAAGCTTTGTATTTCTCCGCTTTTCCTTCTTCATTCTGCTTCTTTTTAAATACCCATTTGTTGCCAATGGGATTTCTTCTAGTTGGCAACTCCACTAGATCCCAAGCTTCATTCTTATCCAAAGATGCCATTTCTTATTCCATGGCCCTTTTCCAGATATTTCCATCCTTTGAATCCACTGCCTCCCTATCAGTTCTAGGATCATCATTAGTAATAGACACAGAAAAATTTTAACATAAATTAGATGGACTATACGTTTCTGGTAGCCTTCTTTCTCGAACTGATCTCCTCAATACTGGAGTATGAGGATATTCTTCTTCTGATTCAAGTTCTTCTGTAGATTCTGATTCATTATCCTTTAAATCAAACTCTATCTTCTATGGTTCTTCCTTACTTGGTAGGAATTCTTGTTTAACAACATCCTTTGTTTCTCTAAATACCACATCTCGGCTATACACTACCTTCTTAGTTTTTGGGTTCCAAATCTTATAACCTTTGAGACCATCTTTATATCCAATAAAGATACATTTTTCAACCTTCTTATCTAGCTTACTCCTATTTTCCTTTGGAACATGAACATATGCATCACAACCAAATACCTTAAGATGTGTGAGAGAAGGTTCCTTACCAGTCCATACCTCTTATAGAGTCATGTCATCCAACGCTAATGGGGGTGATCTGTTGACCAGATAACATGCAGTAACCACTGCCTCTGCCCAGAATTCTTTCCCTAACCCAACACCATTGAGCATGCACCTTGATTTTTCCATCAATGTTCTATTCATCCTTTCTGCAAATCCATTATGTTGAGGTGTATATGGAGTATTCTTATGCATTTCTATACCACACTTCTTACATAATTCTTCAAATTCATTCCCGCAAAACTCTCTGCCATTATCTATCCTCAACACCTTAATTATTTTCTCTGTTTGATTCTTAGCAAGAGCCTTAAACTCTTTAAACCTTTCAAAGACTTCAAATTTCTTCCTGAGAAAATATATCCAAGTTTTCCTCAAGAAGTCATCTATAAATGAGACATAGTACACAGATTTTCCCAATGATGGGATGGAAAAAGGTCCAAAAACATCACTGTGAACTAGTTGTCAAATTCCTTCTTCCCTCATTGCACCAAAGGGAAATCTTACCCGATCATGCTTCCCATATAGGAAATGTTCATAGAAATCGAAATCTAGAGAGCAGTTAGACATACCTTCAACCATACCTTTACCTTGTAGTAGTCAAAGACCCTTCTCTCCGATATGCCCTAGTCTTTGATGCCACAACATAACCTTTTCTCCATAGACTATAGGATTTCTTTCTTCTTCAACTCCAATATCAAGAACAATGGATCTATTACACCCATCACTAATAGTGATTCCTAGCATCTTATACATAGTTCCAAACTGAACTCTTTTCATCAACACCATTTCTCCTTGAACCATCCTGCAAGTTCCCTTTTCAAATATTATTTTTACCCTGGCATCTTCCATTTTTCTTACATAAATCAAATTTCTGGCCATACCTAGGATGTGTAGAACACTAGGCAGTGTTCTAATCCTTCCATCTAAGAGCCTCAACTTGACCCTTCCTCTTCCTATGATTTTGGTTGTCGAATCATTACCTAAGAAAACATTACCTCCATCATACTTTTCATATTTGCAGAACCACTCTCTATGGGGAGTCATATGAAAGGATGCACCAAAGTCAACCAACCATGCCTCATGATCTGCATGTCTTATTGAAGAGGCCAAGTACACATTTGCTCCTTCTTCCTTGGATGTCTTTTCTTCTGTAGAATAAGATTCTTCAGATCCCTTCTTTTTCTCAACTTTGGATTTACACTAGTTCTTGTAGTTCCCTTCTTTTCCACATCTCCAACATAGCCTTAAAAAATTTCCCAGAGATTTGGATCTACCCTTAGACATAGATCTCCCACTTAAGAAATTAGATCTATTTCTTTCCCGGGAACATCCTCTTGCAAATAATGCGTCTGTGCTATGTCCTTCCATATTCTTTTGTCTCATCTCCTTCGACAACAAGGATGAGACCACTTCTTCAAACTTCAAGGAATTTGTATTACTACCTATGGCCACAACCAGACTATCCCAAGAGTCTAGTAAAGAACACAACAAACTGATACATTTATCTTCATCTGAAATTTTAATATCAACAGATATTAACTGACTTACCACAGTATTGAAGGCTTTCAAATGCTCTTCCACCAAGTCTCCTTCTCTCATCCTCAGGTTATATAGCTTCTTTCTCAGGAATATTTTATTTACCAGGGACTTAGACTGATACAAATTCCCTAACTTTTCCCATAAATCCTTGGTTGTAGCTTCCTCTGACACATTTATTAATACTCAATCAGAGAGACACAACCGTATTGTGCTCTTTTCCTTCTGATCCAACTTTTTCTAGTCATCTGTAAAAGTTACTTTAGGTGCAATACCTGGATCTACCGTGATCCACTGATCTCTGTCCACCAAAAAATATTCTATATTGAGCTTCCACAACTCAACAATTTTTCCCATTAAACTTCTTGATCTCATCTTCAAATTGCTTACCATTTCTTTTCACATGAAAAACAATACCGCAGATCTCCCACTGTAACAAGGCTTATCACAGTCCCGAGCCAAACCCTTGACCACAAAGGTGTCCCCCTGAAGCCAATAAAGCTCTGATACCAAATGTAAATTATAACCTTGTACAATATCTACTGAAAACATATATTCAGAAAAAGAACAAAAAAGATACAATGGAAAATACAAACATTACACAAAGAATTTTCCCCTGGAAACCCAAACCGGGAAAATCGACATATTCTATATTATTCATTGTGATACATTGTTTACAATACAATACACATATAGGATCCAGTGACATCCAAAACCCTAACCCAATGAACCATATTAGTCCAAAACCCTAATTCCTTAACCGGAAATAGAAAACAATCAGCAAAAGCCATGTGTAAAAAAACCACCTAAATACTACTCGTGCAAAGAATATAACACATACCCAACAAATTATAACAAGTGTAGGTAGTCTTCCCATTTGGATGGTTTGTCTATCACATAGATCCTTAGCATATCTTCTATCACTTGGTTCACCCTCTTTGTCTGCCCATCCAACTCAAGATGATAGGTTGTGTTGAATTTTAGATTCGTTCCGAGCCCTTTGAATAACCCCTTCCATAACTTTGAGGTAAATTTTGGGTCTCTATTAGACACAATTGTCTTGTTAATACCATGCAATCTTTCTACTTCCCTCATGTAGATATTGACAACATTAGTGGCCTTGTGAGTGGTCTTCAATGGAATAAAATGGGCATCCTTAGTAAGCTTATCCACCACCACCATGATGGAATCATGCTTCTTGTTGGTTCTAGGAAAACATGTGATGAAATCCATTGTCACCACTTCCCACTTCCACTCAGGAATGGGTAATGGCTGCAACAACCCTATTGGGTGCCTATGCTCAACGTTTACCTTTTGATACTCCATACATCTAGTGATGTATTCTGCAATTTCCTTTTTCATACCTAGCCAAAAGTATTGGCTCTTGACTACTGCCACCATTTTCTGATAGATAGGGTGCCCAACATAAGGCACATTATGCATTTCCTTCAAGATCATAATTCTCAATTCTTGAGAACTAGGTACATAAATTCTATTTTTGTATAGGAATGTTCAATCAGTTCCCAGTTTATAATCTTTGACTTTCTGTAGCATCATACCTTGTTGTATATTTTCTACCAATTCCATGTACTGCAAATCTGCATTTGCAGCTTCTGAAATTTTTCCTTTAATATCAGTTTGATACATGCTAATGGCCATAGAATGTAGCTCTTTCACTCTTCTACTAAGCAAATCAACCACTTTGTTCTCCTTTTCTTTGATATGCTTGATATCAAAGTCATACTCACAAAGAAATTCCAACTACCTACTCTGCCTAGCATTTAAGGTTGGTTGGTCAAATAGATACTTCAGACTATGATGGTTTGTCTTGAGTTCAAATATATTTCCCATGAGATAATGTCTCCATTTCTTTATAGCATGCAATATGGTTGCCAACTCCAAATCATGAGTTGCATAGTTCTTTTCATTCTCTTTCAATTTTTCGGACTCATAACATATGAAAAATCCATTATGGTTGAGGACTCCTCCCAGTCCTTCGTTGCATGCATTTGTGCAAACCATAAAATACACATTTGGATCTGCGATCCTATGGATTGGAGCACTAGTTAACAACTGCTTCAATTGCTGGAAACTTCTCTCACATTCTTTTGTCCATTGAAATTTCTTCTCCTTCCTTTGCAAGGAAGTGATAGGGTGAGATATCTTTGAGAACCCTACAATGAAAATTCTGTAATAGCCATCTAGACCCATAAAGGATCTGAATTCTATTACATTCTTTGGCACTGACCACTCTCTAACGAATTCTATCTACTCAGGATCCACAACTATCCCATCTTTGGAAATGATATTCCCCAAATAATGGATTTGTTTTTGATAGAATTAGCACTTGCTCAATTTGGCATATATGTGGTGCCTTGTTAGCACTTGCAACACCATCCTCAGGTGTTGTTCATGTTCTTCCTATGACTTGGAATACACCAAAATGAAAACCAAAAAGACTATGACAAACTTGTCTATATACTCCTTGAACACACCATTCATTAGGCACATAAAAATAGTGGGTGTGTTTGACAACCCAAATGATACCACTGTGAATTCCTAGTGACCATACCTTGTTCTAAAGGTGGTATTGTTGATGTATTAATTATTTATCCTTACCTGGTGATATCCTAACCTGAGATAGATTTTTTAAAATATCTTGGCATCCTTCAACTGATCAAAGAGATCATCGATCCTTGGCAAAGGATACTTGTTCTTAATAGTCACTTTGTTCAACTGTCGAAAATCAATGCAAAGTCTCAACGTAACATCCTTCTTCTTCACAAATAGGACTAGTGAACCCCAAGGTGACACACTTGGGCATAGATACCCCTTCTTCATAATTTATTCAAGATGCAATTGCATTTCTCTCAGCGCTGGTGTACTCAATCTATAAGGAAATATTGACATTGGAGCTTCTCTAGGCATCAAGTTTACAGAAAAGTCAATATCTCTCTTCGGGGGTAGTCCTGGTTCCTCTTGGAATACATTTTCAAAATCTTTTAGCACCACATAGTCCTCAAGATTTGGTACTTTCCCTATATTATTCCTCCATATTGGATGCAAATAATTGACAACCTTTCCTGTAGCACTTCTTCAGCTGCATTGTTGAGATTTCTCTGACAACAACTGCTCTGGGAATTCCTTGGACTGTTCTCCAATTCCCTTCCTCATCTAGGAAAGTGAATGCCTTGTTACGACAGTCTAATATGGCACAGTGTTGGTCCAACCAATCGATCCTAATTAGACAGACATAGGAACCTAAAGGTAGAATGTTCAATTCATCCTTTGTTCTTATTCCATTCATGTCCACTGGACATGACTTAACTAACTCCACAACCTATCTATTGGCTCCTGTAGCCAGTTGCACTAACCAATATTTTCCATGTTTTCTTCTTGGTAAATGAAAAATTTCCACCATTCTAGTATCTATGTAACTATGACTAGCTCTTGAATCAATTAAAATAGTAATGGGTTAGTTGTTGATCATACCTTCTATTTCAATCATATGTGACTGACATTCTACTTGCTTGTTGTCCAGGGATGCATAGATCCTGGGTATTCTACTACCCATATCTTCCATTGTTTCTACCTGCTGTACATTGAGGACAGTTCTCACTTTGTCACTTATGTGGGGGAAATCTTTGTACCTATGATTTCCTTTACAACCCCAACATTTCGTAGGTGTCTGTCTTGGCATTTTCCAACCTACCTCAACTTTCCTGGGATTTCTAAAAGATGGTTGTCCTTGAGGGATGTTTCTGAAAAGGGACGGCTTAGATACCTTCTTCCTCTAATCCATATTGAAATTATTCTTGTCTTCCCAAGCCTTTCGAAAATTGGGATTTTTTCTTTGCTGCTCATATAAGAAGTTTTCTCTCCTTATGGTTTCTTCCATAGTTTTAGGATCATCACACTAGATCTTGTCACTGATAGAAGATAGAAGTCCACTCAGATACCTTTGAATTTTGACAGTATCATCCTTGATGAACGAAACATACTTGAACAGTTCCAAAAACCTTCATTCATACTCATCAATGGACATGCCACTCAGCTTGAGTTCAAAGAAATCTTTCATCTTTTTGTCATAGTATCTCTTGGTCAAGTATTTCTTTTCAAAATACTTCTTGAATTCCTTCCAAGTAATATCTTTCTCTTTAATGTGATGCACATACACAAGTTGGTCCCACCACATGGACGCCTTTCCTTTCAGTTGATACATTGTGAATCTCCCTTCTGCATGAGGGGAATAATTCTGCAATTGGAAATATTTCCTCATGCCAAGAAACCATGTCTCAACATCTTCCTCCTTATGATGCTCTCCATCAAACGTAGGAGGATTAATTTTGTTCATTTCTCCCTTTAATTCATCCACTCCAGATCTCCTTTGTTTTTTGGTAGGATATGGGCTTGAACTATTGTGTTCTTACCTCTTGGTGTGCTTTGGGGAGTGGCGATGATGCCTTCTAATGCTTCTTGATTTACTAGAGTCACTCTCCTTATCCAATTTCCTTTCTATCCTTTCTGGGCCCTGCCTCAACTTTATGATGAATTCCCCTTGTTGATATCTGGATTTCATGAACTTTATGTTATCTACTCGGTGAGTCTGGGCATCTTTCTACAATATTTCAATGATTTTCATCATGTTCCCTTCCTTATCTATCTCTTCTCCATGCCCATTGGAGTTCAATCCTTCAACTCTCAAATGGAAATCCATTCCTTTTACTTCATTCTATGAACTGGAAGCATTCTATGCCTCCTCCATTTCTCTGCACTCAGTGGCAATTCACTTTGATTCTAACTTTCATTTAACTCTGCAAACACAATGTGTAGTCAACCGAAGTTTGTCAGGCCATCAGTCCTTAACAATTCCCACAATATTCTTAAGCCAATATGATTCAATAAAACTTTCAAATTCCATTTCTTTCTAAGCTGTTCTCTGCTATAATTTTTGTGCACTAGTCCCTTTCTCTCAATCCTCTAACCTATGGGACCACAGGCCGTGGCCAAGCACTAGATCGATAGGCTCTTACTCAAGACTTTGAATTACAGCTTCACAAGTCTTCAAAGCACATCACAACCACTTTATGAGTTCCTAACTAACAAACTTCGCGAAGTAGGGTGGATAAAAAATCCACTACTACTTAGCATCCAATGGTTGATACCCATTGTGCAACTTCCTTCATCAGAGCTTCGGGACTTTAGAGCTTCATAGATTTGGAATTTCTCCTTTATCATACATTAATTCTCCCCAATTTTTGAAATCCAAAATTATGATTTTTTGTTTTTCTTCAGAACTTCAGGTTTCAGAAGTTTGTGCATCAACACCTCTCTCTTCTCTTGAAATCTGAAATCTAAATTATGGTGTAATGGTAAGGATTCCATGTTAACCTTACTTTACTTTCTCCAGGTATGATGTTCATGGATAATTCTTCTTCTCCCAAACATATCCTACCTCCCACATTACTCTGCGGCCCAATATCATGTCTGTATTTTTTTTACAATATTGCTACACCTCTTGAGCTTCATAACATAGGCAAGGTAACTTCTTGGCACTCAGAAATTTTTTGAGGTTAGAAATTGATTCCTCCAGAAACCATGTCCTCCTGAAACCTTGCTTCTAATGACCATTTATCCAGCCCCTCCATGCTCAGTGATTGAACCTAGGCCCTGAACTTGAATTTTTTCCATTTCGACAATAATTCCTTTCCAAACATTTTTCTCCAACTTCCACTAACATGGCCCATTCAGGCTCAGCATTGAAACCCTAGCTCTGATACCAATCTGTAACGTACATGACCATCAATCCCACTATCGTAAAATGCTACCAAAATGCGTTGTCTTCCAGATACTAGCTGTGATACCAATCTGTAACATACATGAACATCAACAGGTCGAGCCATGCTACTGCAGAACATACATACATACATACATACATACATACATACATACATATATATATATATATATAACATGCATATTTAAAAAATTTAAAACAATTATCACATAGTTATTGCTACTATACAAACTCAAATAGAAATAACAACAATTCATACATGCAACAGAATAGATGACCCATTCAGGAATCACACACATCCATAACATATATAAATAAGCACAGGATGATACTTATCTTTTAACTAGAGTAAAATCAACCAACTACATGCATACCTTCCATGAACCTCCCATCCTTATACCATGTTTCTCATCACTCTCAATAGTGGGTCACCCCCGAGTTGGGACTAAACTCCATTGGGCAAGGTATTCCTAGGCTACGCAAGGTCAAAAAGGAAGTCACATAGTTTCAGAGGAAGGATTCACTCCCAGGAGCCACTTATGTCCATTGCTCATAGACTCTCATTCCCCACATGCTTGTCCCACCCCAGGAGTATACACCTTCATTGTCACACAGTCCATTAGATGCTTCAACTCCCTTGCCTTAGGCTTCAGCAATAAGCCAAACCAAAATTCTAAGAGCTCTGTAGTAGGTAAGGGACTCCCTCTAGGAGAAATCACCTCCTCAACACACTCTCTCACCTAGAGAGAGTTACCCATAGGCCTGGCAACCTACTTCTTCAACTGAAACAACTAATACGGGTAAGGCAATGGATGGCTCAATAATTTATAGAGGTGAAAATGGTCACAGTTCATCAATGGAGGAAATGGTTGGTTGTGGCATTCTCAGTGCGTGAGAGAACTCGTGGGGAAGAAGGAATACTTTTTAAGCATGGCCAAGATGATGCAAGAGTGAGCCAAACTCTACACATGCATGAGTTCCTAAATGGTTGCATGGGTGCGTGAGTGTGCAGAGGTTGATCGTTGAGGAANCCCCCTAGATTATCCCCTATGCCAAAACAATTAGCCTACTCCCTTACCCTACCTAGTGGAAGCTTAGTCCCCCATCACTCTGTCTTCATGGTCGATCTACACACAATGATGCTTATATTTTATTAATGATCTACAAAATTACATATACAAAATCAAGCTCATGGCCTTAATCATATAGGCTCTTCGGCCTACTAACACATAATCCTATCAGCTTATAATTGCTCGGCTCACCAGCCTACAAAACATTTTTACAATTCATAAGACAACTAGGGCTTGTCCTTGGGGTATTACATAACTTTTAAGGAATTTATTCATAAGCTCCTTGAAGTTTAATTATATTATTGGACTATGTTTAGTCTATTGAAACATCATATAGAACTACTCAGTCTAATGTTGTATAGGTGAAGAAAATGTCGTATTTCACTGAATTTGAAGAAATGTATTTTCTTCACGCCTTTTGGAATTTTGTTGGGCCATGTGGTATGTAAGCATGGCTTATTAATGGATCCTATCAAGATTGCAATGATTTTGGACTTACAACCACCCACATCAGGGAGTCTATATATGAAGGGTTCGGGGATATTTTGCAAATAAATGCTTGCATTGGGGAGTGGATAGGAAGGATAGGGAATGGTACCATGATGTATCTATTGTAGCGTAGTGCACAAGACTAATATTATCTATAGGAAGAATAATAAAGAATCCAATGGTTGTGGATGTAGCCCAAGGATTGGGTGAAACACATTAAATTTTGTGTCTAAATGTGGCTTTTTATGTGATTTTTCATGGATATTATATTTATGCATGGTTATATCTCTCTTTGTTTTTTATATGAGTGACTCACAATAATTATGAATGTTCCAACAAATGGTCTATGCCGCAATTTGTGTTATAATGTTGTTTAATAATTGAGTTTACTAATTAATCAAGGGATAAGAGACACAAAATATTGTTCATAGGGTATATAAGTATCAATGAACATGTTGATGACCTCACATCCCCTCATCTCTACAGAAAATTGGTTCCTACAGTCCTAGAAGATACCTCAGGTGAGACTTCACTTTCATGCAGGTGATGTCAAAAGGGCCAATATCTGAAGAGTTTTGTTGGTTATATAAATGGAACCTAGAATCTTACAAATGCACACTAACACCTATGAGGGTTTACTCAAATAGGGTTTTCAAAAACCCTCCTTCAATCCATGGCTTTGAGAGTTTCCTCCTTAGCACTCCTCCACAACTTCAATTTCTCTAAGAGATCACATACTTTCTCTTGATGTGTACTTGTACTATTCTAAATACCTCCTTTACTTGACTTTAGGTCCAACCTGTAAATTCTTGTTGCAACCATTTTTCTTCTTTTATTGATTTTGGGGATGACTTGTCACTTCTTGTTACAATCGTTTAAGGGATTTTTGACCATACTTTGAGGCTTCATCTTCAAGATGATATAAATTCTAAACCATGAGGAACCACGTGACGTATAACCTACCATTGGAAATGACATGATGAGGACTATCCATATATGCATTTTTTTCATGTAATTATGATTTTATTCGCATCCTTTTTCTTCAAACAACTTTGGGCTTCATGACCACACCTCTAGGGATTTCTAACCATATTCTCAGGGTTTCTTTGACCATACACTATAACTTGTTTTCATAACCACTAGGGATTCTTGTAGGATTCTTCAAAGCATATTCATATGAGGGCTATGGTTAGAGTTATGCCATAATTGGGCCACTTTGGATATTCCTTCAAATAAACCCAGTTTTTCTAGGGGATTCTCGAATTATTCTAGGGTTGACATTAGTGACAACCAATTTTCCAACAACATCTACTTGAATAACGGTATCTTGAATTAATGATGAAAGGTACCATTGGAGAGTCCTGCATCGGTCCATATGTTTGATGTAAGCATCACCCTAGCTCTAACTTTAGGAAAGATATAACCTAAATTATTGTAACACTATAAAATTTTCATACGCTAAAATCAATGCATCTTATTAATCTAATTACATTCAAATTAATACATATTCTTGAGGAAAGGATGAAAAAGTGTTCAGTGTGATGGATTTCTTCCAACATGGAACCTAGAATAATGTATAATAGACTAATGGCATAAGGAAAAACAGGGTAGTATATAGATATTCCATGGACATCCAAAGAAAGTTCTACCAAGAAAAAAACATTCTTACATGTTAATGAATATGATCGAGTGATTTTTTATTAAACTAATTTAAATTTAAGTTAAGATCGATTTATGATAGTTTTATAGTTCTAATTGTGGGTATTCTAATAAAACCAACCATCTGTAAAACCATCATCATCCCATTAAAATTATTTCATCCAAAAGTTATATATATGAATATAGTGTAAGTGAAATTAAGACAAGAACAAGATATTTACATGACCAAAGATAGTCAATAGTAATAAGCTGACCATGTTCACTAATGATAAATGATAAAGAATGCAACGAATGATAATTATGAAATAAATGGTTATTAATATCAATCAATTTTTCTTATTTTTCTTTACAGAAAGCCACTCTTGGTCCTTTTGAAATTTTCTTATATAGGTCATATGAGAAAGGAGGTTTAATTTCAAGATCATTCAAACATTTAACTTGAGATATTGTTGTAAATGAGAGACCATGTTTCTCTAGCTTTCCAAAATTTATACTTGTTTTCTTCAATGTCAATCGTCGTGACAAACAAGTTTAAATGGAATTTGACTTGTTTTACCTCTTTCAATAGGTAGAAGAGGAATTATTACGTATTTATCAAATCTTACTAAATCATATTTCTAGGTTCTAGGGATTATAAACATTTTTTCCCACAAACCCAAGAACACCATTCGAAAAATCATACATCAATCCATAAGTTTGAAGTAAGAATAACCTTATCTCTAGTTGATATAAGAAATTGACTTTCTATATTTTCATTATGTGCATGCGTATAATATTTTATTCTTTGTTCTATAACAACATTACATGTAATAGGATGATTTAGATATGTCAAATAATGTTTGTTGTTATTATTGACATCATCATTTATTGCAAACAAATGTATGGTCCTATCAAATGACTCTTTGTGAAACCATCCCTTGAAGCATATGTATGACTCATTTGTAATTTCCAGTCATCTATAATTTGAATTGCATCTCTAGAATTCATTAGAAGATGATGGAAACATTTTTTATCTTGTATTTTTCCGTGTTTCCTAAACACTATATCAATAGTTACAACAATTATGAGAAATCTCCAAATTCTTTCACATGACCTTCATGCACATATACATGTTTATCTGTAACTAGGAGAATTAATCCCAAGTAACCAATCAATGTAATGGAGTCCATTTCAAAAGGAACATATATATTTTTAGAAAAATATTGACAAAGTCAAGAACCATTTTGTGTTAATAGATTTCTCTTATAAAACTCATCCCATCAATAAGAATACATTTGACATTATACATCTCTTCTTATATGTTAATCAAATGTGACTCTTCTAAATTGTTTATTTCATTAACTAGTATATGAAGCATATAGTGCAATATTAACACAGATATATTGAATGTTGCAATACCACTTGGGGCCAAAAAAATAAAGAGGGCCCTCTCAAGAAAATTCTTAATTTTGAATGCCTATTTAAGAGCTCCAATAAAGTGAGAATTTCTTGTACCTATAACTCCTTCACCAATTATACTCAATGGTTCATTATTCCCATATTTATAAAGTTCAAGGATGATATCATATGTTTTTCTTTTATTTTTTCTAAGATTTCAAATAAAAAAGAGTTTGTATAATCATAAGTAACAATGGCATTCAATTTTGAATTTTGATATATAATATGTACTGATCAATTGGAAGTGTCATTATACACAAAATAGAGTTCCAATTATCCATAAAACCATGGTTCTTGGGGTGGAAGGTGTTCGGGGGGTGCGGGGCAGGGGAGGTAGGAGCACTATTACAAGCCTTATAGGAACAACATATATAGCATATGCTTCAGGTCTCAATATTGTATCTTATGATTTAGTGGAAGATTACACACTAACACAAGGGATAAAGTTAACAATTTAACCTTATATTCTTTCCTTGGTCGTCATAGTGGATTCAAAGCTTGTCATTGGAAAAATGGTTCTAAAGACTATTGTTGTTGATCACACTTTAGATATAGTTCTTTATTGGGAAAAAAAAGAGGTCCTTAAGTTTTAAAGCATTATCTTCTTTCATGTACTTATGGAAAACAATCAAGTTGTAGATCATTTCGTGAATAATGTCAACTTCTTAAAGAGGGGGTTATTAGCATCAATGAAAACCATGAAAATATACCCATTCCATAGTATCAACATGAGGCTTAAGCCATGTATCAAAGAGTTAAGGTTTCACATGGCCAAGCATCCAGTCATCAAATTGAATTAAATGATAAGTTATGAGATGAGACAGGATGCTAATTTCAATATACTCTTAGTTATGTTGTAGCAGGTATATGTATTTAGGAGTGATGTTATTCTTAGTCATGATAGAATTTAATATATGGAACTATGGTGGGATCAACGTCAACTCATTGGAGTCCTAACATGGTACATGTTGGTGTCCATATTATGTCTTTAGAATTCTAGTGAGTCTCTTCCTCTGGACTCCAAGTTTGGATAACTCTTAGTTTAATATTTGTTTTTTCAATGGAAATTTCTATTGATTCCTTATATATTTAGTTCTCATGCTTTTCATCTATGCATAGTGGTTCATTTAAGATTTGTTCTTAGTTCTAGGGAAGCATATGCTTATTTTTTCATTGTTTGGGTATGGTTTGTGGTATTTTCTCTATGTCTTTATTGGTTTTCTTACTAGTTTTCAGAGTGGAGGTCCATCCTTAAGAATTTTACTGAAGGCCAAATCTTCCCTTTGGCGTGGCATTTTATACTTTTTTCTTCCTTGTTTGGTATCTTTATCTTTTTTGGGTACAGGTGTGGGTTGTTCTATGGTGTTTAAGTATGTGAATTGGTATTCTCTTTGTCACCTCTCAATGGATTAATAGTATTTGTGAGATATTAGGAGGATCTTAAGAAACCATGAAGAAGTTATGCAAGGAAATAAGACATCAATGTACATAGAAAATATAAAGATTCATGTGTATTAATAGAATGCAGTATCTTAGGTAGCAACAATTATGGGCACACTTGTACATCAAAATTGTCAAATGACATTCTTAAAAGTGGAGTGTAAAATGTTGAGGAATTTGGTGACTATCATGAGTAAGGGAGACTATTCAAGGGCATCAAACCATGTCTAATTGGTGAATTATAATTGTGGAAAGTTGAATGAGGAAGCAATAGTGTACCCTGTTATCACGTGGAATTATAGGGTTAAAGAATCATGAAAAAAATATGTTATTGTTTTTCAGAGATTGTATTTTAAAAAAATTCTCAGGAATTATGTCATAAATTTTCTAACAGCTTCCTCCAAGTGGGAAAATTGTGTTTAAGCCATGCGCTGTGAACTGGCTGAAAGAGATTGTTGGAGGTTGAATAGTTTGTAGACAAGTGTGTTAAAATCCCCAATTATCTGCATCAATCTCAATTCTACTGGATACTTCATAGGGGTTATCATGCTATTTGAAGGTTGAAAGGAGGTCCTTTTACTGATATATTTGTTGGCACTGCGGATTGTGCTGCAAATCTTCAATTCTAGGTGTTATCGGACAAATCAGTAAGTGTGGACAGAAACATATCTCTCTAGTTTCACCTCAAAACTTGAACAAAGAAAGACAAGATATAAAACTTTCCCTAAGTTTTAATTATCAAGCATACTAACTAACAATAGATAAATGACATACCTTTTAAATGTTGTTTTTCCTCGCTCATTTCATCCTCGCTCCATTCCAAGGATTATGGGATGTTAAACCTATAAAAAGACACAAGACAACGAAGTCAAAGAAACAACGTATACTCAACAAAACCTATGTATGCGATCAAGGAGTCATACAATAAAATAAGACCAATTTTATGGGAAATAAATATATCACTGTATTAAAGATATGAAAAGGAGAATACAACCAGTGCTTTGATGTTGTCCTTTATTCCCTCACACTTCTTTCTCCATATATTCTGAGACCAACAATCTATCTTGACAAAGAAAATCCAAAAGCTACAAAAATTACTCAAGCTCACACCAAAAGCTATCCAACTCAATCCAACTTTCCCCATGAGAACTGCTCTCCTTTTATAGGATGAAAAGGATAGGGTAAGGATGTTAGGATGATCCCAAGAGATCAAGGATGTGACTCATATCCAAACTGATTGGATGCCACCTCACCCTCGAAGCTTCTATTCTATAACTTTCGAGAAATTCCTCTTTTTCCTTCGTACGAAAATCATCGCACCCTTAACACTGAGAAAACTATGACAACGTTGCAGGCCACTGTGGTGCAATGTGAAATGATCCTAGATATTCATAGCCTTAACACTAAGAAAGGTGCAATGATCCCATTTTATAAGGTTTTTGACAAAGGAAAAGTATAATTTCATCTCTCTGGGAAAATGTATTTTCATCCTTCTTCAAGGATTAAGGCCATTGATCCTTTTAAAGACAAAGGATAGATTTACATCATTAACAGTCATATGGGTGACGAAAATAAAGTGTAAAAGTGATCCCCCCAAAGTATGAAGTTAGAACAAACTGATAGCTGAAATACTTTGTCGAGTGTGTGCAAGGAACAAGGAACAGGTCTGTCGGAAACCTGCCAACAAAAAATGAAATACAATACAGTAATATATCAACATTGAGGTAGGAATTCCCATACTTAGAATAAAAATGAATCAAAGCATAAATTTCGACATGAAAAGATCGATGTCAAGTAAGACAGGTCATGGCCACCAAACATACACTGTGGATCCATGCCATTATGACTCAAATATGAACATAGCCACCAAAAATACATTATGGATCTATGCATTAAAGACTCAAATTTTAACATAGCCATGAGACATACACTGTGGACCTATGAAAAGGTACAATCTAAATATACTTGAACACAACCTGAATCTATTGGAAAAGATCCAAGGTCTTCATGTCCACCACTCTATAGTATGAATCTAACCATGCGAATACATGTGTTGAAGTCGAACATGGTAGAAACCACTTGATTAGCAGTGATTAGTGTATATTGTTAACGAGTGCAAGGGAAATCATCATTACTATCAATGAATCCCAAGGTACTCTAGTACAATCCAATGAATGTGAATTAATGATCTGAAGTCAAACACATGGTGCAATCTCCCAATCTAGGGTCAATAATGAAAACCCACTATCGAAAGAGAGGAAACTTGTCATTGAGGCATGCAAGTTCCAAGGTACCAATTTGTTTCTAAGTCTAATTTATGGATAATGAGTTGAAGTCGACAGGAAAAGACTCGTCACAGAAGGGCCTTAATGTATCCCCCATCAATAACATGAAACAAGTAAAAAGATTTGAAGTAGATCATAGTAACAAGTGATTCAAGACTGACTCAGGGATGGACGATGCACTATAAGGCTTATGGACTGTAAAAATGGCCAACCCAATAGAAGGATTTCTGGGTTGAACTTTTCTTTGAACATATTAATGATATGACAACTGTCTTGGAAACACCGACTCAATAACAAGGATCACAGATCAATTTTTAATCTTATAAAGGAGTATGACCAAGAGACAAGTGGATTTTCCAACCTAGACACAAAGCGAGTGAAAGGGTGTCATGTTCAAAGGTGAATCTTCCATAGAATATAGGTTTAGATGCATTTCTTTCCCAATTTTTCCCCCACCATTTCTGGCAAGTACCTGTTGGCGAGCAAAAATGACCTCTCGTCAACTGAAGTGGTGGATCCGGTCTGAGGTTGTCTAAATAGCCCAAGCCATTTGTATTAATCCACTCCGATGGGTTTAGCAGCTTCATTAGTGGATCTAAGTCCTAGGAAAGTGAAACAAAAAGTAAGCTAAGGAAACTAATCTAAGTGAAAAACAACTACTGCAAACTATATACAGGTTTAATATATATTCACAGTTCGCTAATTAATAGAAAAATAATTCTACTTATTAAATATACAATGCCTAGATATATTTATATTTCTATGATATGTACAGTATTCACAAATTATAGATTTTTAATCGAAAACCTGCGAAAATCATGTATGAATTGACAGCGAAGATATTGTTCAATATTTTTTTTTTATTTTTTATATCTTTTATAAACAGGAAGTGAATTGACAACTATCTAACTAAACAATAAGAATAGTAATCTGTACTGAGAAATGAAATGATAGCTATCTAACTAAGTAATAAAAACAACAATCTATATTATATATGTGTCTAAACTACAGTGAATCCTTATATTAATTAAACTATTAAAATAAAATAACAAACTGACCTGAAATTATTGCCTCCTACTTGTCCTGTGTATAAGCATCTGTGTTCATTGTTTGATGAGCTAAACCCGCATCAGATCCTCCAATACTTCGCGTAAACATGAAGCAACAATGCTTCATAATTGCTAACGACAGAACAGGTAAAGGATATGGCAACAACAATTTTATAATTTACAAACAATCACATCAAGATAAATCCCTCTGCAAAGATTTGTACATAGCTGCTCATTTAACAAAGAAGGTTAACCTTCTGTTCATTAAATTAAAACAGAGTAATTGTTGTAATATAAATTGAGATACATCAAATATGGACAATACTTTAAATCATATCGCATCAACCTGTAACAAATCTTGATATCTAAAGTAGTCAATAATTTGATTACAAATTAAAATGCACAAAAACTTGAACAAAAGTAAGATAAATTGAAGCTAAATCCGTACAAAAAATCCACTTTCATTCGAGTCTGTATAATCATCAGTTCATAGTCTCTGTTCTCCCAACAGTGATGGAATGTTTGCAAAAAATAATAAGTATATAAAGGCCATAGGATGAAACATTCCCTGTGGAAATCATCAAAACTGTTTGCACAAAATATGGGAACAATCTCCCAAATTGCTATTCCTATCTAAGACTAACAACCTAATCCCAAAACTATGTAACAAAAAGCATGTTCTAAAACTGCCATAATCGATCCAATTCCCATTGAAATTCATGTGTACCTGTAGATGCACAAAAATAAACAATTTTAGATTGTGTTTAATTGTAAAATCAACAGAAATTAGAATTCTATGACTAGCTACAGAATCTCACAATTCTGTAGCTAGTCATTATTTGCAAACAGAGTCGTATTGCATCAATTCCATCATAACAGAACTAGATACGATTTATCAAACAAATATTTTATACTAATTCAAAGAAAACAAAATCGTTTATGCTAACCAACAAAATCATTTATGCTAATTCAAACCAAACAAAATCATTCTAAAATCATTGTTGAAATATCATACCTTGGCTTTAGGGATACGATTCGGTCAGGATAATTTTGAATTAACAATGGCAGTGGTTGCGTCAACATTTTTTAACATGATAGAGCCTATGGTCTTTTGCATCTTATCGTTAGCTTGCAGTCTATAATTTTCCTTAGACAACACAGTCACCCGGTCCTCCAAGGACTTGATTCGGCACTGCAATAGAGGGACATCTGTATAGTATCGTTCGAGCCATGAGTTGCATTCATCGCACTGTGGTTGATCGGGCCGAGTCACTACAGGTGAGGAATCTTTTAAATTACCAGGGGTTCCACTGTCAAACTTGATCCCGGGAAAGTTGAGGTCATCTTTAAGGCACGACGGGAGGTTGGATACGTAGTCATAGGGCTTGACAGAACAAAGGTTGTGTGAGTATGGGTACTCCTCGGTCAGAAACCGCTCAATCTCATAATCCGAATCTTCACTAAAAAAAATAGGCTTTTGGTCTGTGTTTTGTTTGGGCTTATTACGAGCACACATATATACCCAGCGTGCGACCTTCTTACCCTTGCTATTGACATCAGTATTACCCTTGCCGTTTTTTTCTTGCAGGCCTCTTACTAGGCTTAACACTGTCTTTTAGGAATGAGTCAGGAAGGGTGTCGGGTAGGTCATCGTTCGGGTAGGTCAAGGGTTCAACAGTGGGTAGGAGGGTAGGAGGGGGCATGACAGGCCTGACAAGGGTTTCAGTGACCACAGTTTTGTCCACTTGACCAAAATTAGGAGTGGCAAAGCCATTCCTCAACAAGAAAGATTCCCAACAGTCTGCACTCAACCTCAAATGATGGACTATGAAAATTTTAATTAAACAGTGGTGGAAGAGGTTGGAGTCAGCCTTCTCCCTCTTGTAACGTTTAGCCATTTTATACAGACTGTGAAGGAGGTAATGAGGCATATTCAAAGGGAAATCTATGAAATTCATAAGCAGCTGGAGATGGTAAAGAAAAAATAAACCGTATCTACCCTCGCACGTAATGAATTGCTTGATAATGGCCAATAAATCATGCCACCTAGACTTAATGGCTGTGACTGGCATACCTTTGTCACAACTGATAATATTCCTCTAGGTAAATAGGAGCGGCCATGAAACTTCATCCACCTTCAAATTATTAAACCATTTCTGCCCCTTGGCTAGCAGACCAGTGGCTGAGCTGAGGAATTCTTCATTCAATTCGAGTTGGATGTCCCCAACTTTGACCCTGCATCCATCGAATGTGAGGGAAAACTGCTGAGCGACTGCGAGGTTGAAACCCTCGAATTTTTGAATGAAAACTAACTAGCCATTACTCTCCAGGTCCTCACGAGCGTTATCAAATAACAATAGTGTTTGGATTCCATTGGGTTCTATGCGCACTACAGGAGCCATAGCAGAGAGCACACAGTCAACAGGGTAAGGTGAGGGGGTTTGACAGGGTAGTCACAGGACTAATTCCCACAGTTTTCTCAAAACAAGCAGAGGTAGCCCGAGGTGCAAGGAAGACGTTAATGCTTATGCGTGCGAGGGTGGTGGAGTGAATTGAAACCACGCAAAACATTCATGTTGGCATGTACAATCGACGACACCTTGGTAATTCAAATCACTTTTGGTGTGTGTCAAAAACAATGTAAACAACATGTCAAACGAATAACCATTGAAAACCATGACAAGTCGATCCGAATGTCTGAACAAACAATAGCATTCGTATGATTTAAAACAAAACAACATGTTGAATATTGCACCAAAGATTTAATCATAAAATTAATGTGTTCTATGAAACCATTGCACCAAGGATTTAATCAAAGACACCAAAAATCATTGCATCACGAAGTTATAAATCGAAACCATATTAACAAAATTGCAAAGTGAATAAAGGTTTGGTGTTTTGCCAATTGTATGACCATTATTGAGTTAGAGGTGAAATGACCACATGAACAAGAGTATTCGTAATAATCCAGTGATGATTTTAATGCCATCAGCATGACTTCCAACTCAAGGTTTTCACGCTTGCAGTCGTGAAAATAAAAACGAAAGGCAGGTGTGCGAATGCGCAAGATAATAGTGTCATTTTGTTTTAAATAATTGTGACGAGTATTGAGGGTTCAAAACCCTTGTGTAGGCAGCTTGTAAGGAAACGATAAAGTTGCAAAATGGCTGCCAACAGTACCTCTTTATTTTTACACAAGATTGAGGAAGATAACATATAATTGAAATATAATATCATACTTTGGATGAGATCCTCAGAGTATATTTAAAAATCCCTAGGAAGGAGTGGTTCAGTCCCATATGGGCCTTTCGATGCTTTTTTTACGAGTCCAAAGAAAGAAACCTCAGGGGTTTTTCATGTTTAGAAAGTCTAAAAAACACTTAAAGAAAACTCCAAAATGTTCTTTTTTGTAAAGTAGTCTGATGAGACTGAAAAAGAGATAAACTACCACTCAACAGATGTTTTCTTCAAATACTTTAACAAGCGTGAAAAGAGCAAGATCGTTCAACACTATTTTCAAGTTTAGAGAGTCTGAAAAGAGCATAAAGGGAACACCAGGGGGTTCCTTTTTCGTATAACCTTTATGAGTCTGAAAAAGTGATAAACATTTACTCAGTTAAATTCTCATTGATTTACGAGCACGAGAAAGAAAAAATACTAAGCTCGATATTGTTTTCATTTTTATGCAAGATTAAAAANCAAGCTTGAACTAGAGAAAACTATGCTTGACGTAGGTGGTTTCATTTTTACACAAGCTTGAACTAGAGAAAACTATTCTTGAGACTTCCCAATGCATAATCCAAGGATGGTTGGTACTTATCCCTCATCTTAAGAAGCTAGCAACTTAACTTCAGAATGAAGTCTAGAGGATATAATAATTTCCCCCCAAGCTTCGTTGTGTCTGAAGACATAGGTAGATGAAATGAAGCTTCAAATACTATATGTAACGAATTACTTGACTCAATCAAAGAGGGGAAAAACTATTTCATTTTTTAACGAGCTTGACACAAGAACATGAACTATGCTTGAGAATCCAGGTTCAATCGCGAGACCTCTGTTTTATTTTTTAACGAGCTTGACACAAAAACATGAACTATGCTCGTAGGATTTGTTTCTTTTTTCAACGAGGTTGCCACAGAGATGCAAAAATCTATCCTCATAGTTGGTTTCATTTTTTAAAGAGCTTGAAATCAGAAAACCATGCTCAAATATGGTTTCGTTTTTTAATGAGATTGAAATCAAAAAAGCATGCTCAAAACTCCTCTTCTTGATCATGGCTTCCAGGAGGACAATGCTCTAGAAGGACACCATGTCAAGGGATAAAACTCGGTCATGGATTCCAAAATATCATCACTGGTTGAAAGAACAACACTCTAGAAGGACATCATGTTGAGGGTCACAACAGGGGTAAGGAGATCAAGCTCTAAACACCCTATTGAAGAGATAACCATGTCAAATTCCATATCTAATACATAAAATACTTAGTTTACAGTGAGAGTCTCATATTCATCGGAAACTGACGGTATGGGAGAAAACACCACATAATTGACATGTGGCAGGGGTGATACCATTTGCATATAAGAACCATTTAGGAAGGTCATTGAGTTGATGGTCAAGTCAGGGCCAACAAATGAAATTTGATCAATAGTCACAATTATTCCATTGTGAGGGAAATATATCACACGAAAAAGAGTGGACATGATAGCTTTCATGGCATAGAGATAATCTCGCCCAAGGAGTAAATCGAAATCCAAGGGATCTTGGACTACCATAGCATCAATAAATAAAGTTTTCCTTCCCAAAGTTACAAGAAATTGAGGAAGGACTCATTTAGGGTGACTTGTTCTTCTATTAAAAGCTAACAGATTTTGCGTAACTAGCACAAGTTGAGGATAAAATAAAGCTTTCCAATCAATAGAGGACAAAATACTAATGGACGATCCTTTGTCTATCAGCATCTGAGGAATGTCCCAACCAAAAACATGTATTGTACTATTGAAAGGAATGTGAGAGGGAAGACAAGGTCCAGTTAGCGTGCCCCAATAAAAAAGGATGGCCTCATTACTTGGAGGGGGCTCTATGAGAGAAGGTGGAATACCCCAGAGCATGATAGTGTCGGTATCAATGAGAAAATCATGGGTAGTATTGGGTTTATTGTCTAGCGGGAGAGTAGGATCGACCGATGACGAAATCAGATCGAACACTTAGGTTGCATTCTCCAAGGGGAGAATGGGATTGACCGAGGATGGGATCGGATCAACCACTTTGTCAACTGGTTCAACTAAGGATGTGACTAGATTGACCATATGATCAACCGTACTAACCAACGAAAGGACCAGATTGATCACTCCATCAAGTACAGGTGGGTTGAGAGAAATCTTACAGTAAATAGCCGGAAGTTGAGGCTGGGAAACAATCATTTCTTCTAGTAATTTTGAGGCTTCGTCCATATGAGGGAAAATGAGATTTTGATGACTCCATTTGCATAACATACATGGGAACTTGACTCTACCTTTGTTCTTCCCAATGGTATCCTAACTAGTTGATGGGAGGTCATCAACATGTTGTTCAAAGGCTGATGACATGGGCTTATGAGGGAGTGTATACAATGCTTCTATAACCTTGGATATACCAGGGAAATCCTTAAGAAGATGGCTACCCTTACAAACCCTGCAAGGGTACTTGGGCTTACAGGTTGTTTGGGTGATCTTGGTATCATCAACACTCCCAACATGATTATCAGTAAATGGTTTTTCCATCATGTCTGGCAGTGGTTGGAAGATTGGACCCCTACTTATTTTTCTTATTCTTAATCTTCCTTTTCTTCTTATTCTTATCCACCAGGTTACTAGCTTCAGATATTTCATTCGACGAAGAAGATGAAATGGAAGAAGACCTTGCAAGTGAAGAAGGTGAAGAAGATCTTACTGGTGAAGAAGGTGAAGGATCAACATGAGGTTGATTTTATTGGGGGAAGTTCTTACCAAAAAAGAACTTACTTCATTTGGGATTACTTGAGTGGAAAACAACCATACTGGTATTCCAATTATGAGACCTAGAAGGCTCAAATAAGCGATGTGAGGAGGACAAATTTCTCCATAAGAAGGAAAAACAAAAGGTTCCCCTAGAAAAGGGGTTCCTTCATTGGTTGTTCTGGGAACTGATGTCATTAAATAAATATCCAAACTAGAGTCTTCTAGGGAAAACAAACAATGCACGCTAAAAATATAGTAAGCAAACAAGCAAACAAAACCTTCTTATGATGAACGCACTAGTTGGTGATGAAATCCAATGTTGCAGGAACAATGTAAGGAGATGATACAGAGCAGGTGGAAAAATTACGTTGAAGACATGCTTAATAGAATTACAACCTAGTGTAATATCCCACACATAATTGTGGGTATACCCTCCAAGGATCCTGAGTTAGTTTGGCCAATGTCAGTTCTAGGTACAGTGAAGACTTGCCCCTCCACAGTCACCTCATGTAAAGACTCTAAAGAGATAGGCCACTAGGGTTACCAATTACAAAAATGATGCCTGGGGAAGCAGTCGATAGTCTGATCCATGCCCAAGGGTAGAGTATGTAAGCCCTAAATCAACTCGAGAAGGTCCCCATAGGGTTTTCTTCTCAAGTGACCTCCAATAATATGCGCAATCTCTACACCAAGACCAACAGAGCAGGGTGAGTAACTATGTCGGTCTTAATGCGACCTTATGATTGACCATTCTCTTAGAAAGGCTTCCGAGGACAAAATGTAGCAAGTGGATTTAAACTGTCCCTATCAAAAGATACTATGTTTGTTTTCATCTTTGGAAAGTTATCTTTCACACCTATTCCACATCCCTACACTCTAAGCTAATGTAGGTTTGCTACCAGAAAATATAAAAAATGTCTAATCAATTTTTATAAGTGCTTTATTTTAAGGATGTTGTTTACTCAGGAGGAAAATGGCATGGACTAAATTATTTTTTGACCAAATCTAGACAATGCAAATAAATTAGAATGAAAATGTTTCACTTCGATGAAAGCTATATTACAAGAAGAAGAAAAAGTTTATCATTTCGAGATGCACAATGTCCCAAGATTTTATTAAACTCATAAATATCAATATCTTCAAGAAATGAGCCAAACAGACTGTACACCAGTACACGATTCTTTTAAGAATTCAATACCAAAAAATGCCAAAAGCCATGCAATTTTGCTACTTCAAATGCAAAGATGCCCCCAATCTAATGTAAAGAAAGAAATTAAAATTTTTGTTTCAAAGATAGCTAAAAGAAATAGAAAATATGTATAAAACAAAAAAACCCAAACAAATTTTCTCTTTTAGCACGAACTATTGAATAAAATAAAAATAAGTTCTTTCACCAAACAATTCTAAAGAAAAAACAATGCTTTATAACGAAAAAACACTCAAAGAAAGAGATCAAATCTTTCAAAATAAAACAAGATAAAACAAGGAAAAGATGGCTAAACAAAGCTTCAAATATTGTCAAGAAGACTGTAATTAGACCTTACAAATCACCCCAAACACTAATCATAGATCTGGGTAGGGAAAACCATCAAAAAATATTTTTTTTCACAAAATCATTGTGGACTACCAACCAACACAATGCGACGATTCTAGATCGTCGTGTACTACCAACCAACATAGTGTCTAAAGATAGGGTGTATCGATCCTATATATTCACACTATCTCTCAAAGAAGGGTCCAACGATCAAAGAAAAAATGGAAAAAATAAAAAGCAAGAAGGTTTTCCAGTGAATTTAAACAGTGAAAGAGTTCATTTGGATCTTCAAGTGACTTAGAAAATAGAACCTAGGAAATCAAAGAAAGAAGGAAATACAAACTAGGAAAACAATATGTTCCCTAGTATGGTCATCGATTTTGTTATTGGACAAATCAGTAAGTGTGGACACAAACATATCTCCCTAGTTTCACCCCGAAACTAGAACAAAACAAGACATAATATAAAACTTTCCCTAAGTTTTAATTATCAAGCATACTAACTAACAATAGATAGATGGCATACCTTTCAAATGTCATTTGTCCTCACTACTGTCATCCTCACTCCTTTACAAGGCTTATGGGATGTTGAACCTGTAAAAAGACATAGGACAATGAAGTGAAAGAAACAACGTATACTCAACAAAACCTATGTATGTGATCAAGGAGTCAGACAATAAAATAAGACCAATTTTATGGGAAGGAAATATATCACTGTATTAAAGATATGAAAAGGAGAATACACCTAGTGTATTGATGTTGTAAGGTTCCTTGCAATAGTTCCTTGCTTCCCACACACTTCTTTCTCCATAGATTCTGAGACCAACAATCTATCTTGACAAAGTAAAGCCCAAAGGTACAAAAATTACTCATGCTCACACCAAAATCTAGCCAACTCAATCCAACTTTCCCCATGAGAAATACTCTCCTTTTATAGGCTAAAAAGGATAGGGTGAGGAGGTTAGGATGATACCAACATATCAGGGATGCGACTCAGATCCAAAACGATCAAATTCCACCTTAGCCTTGAAGCTTCTACTCTAGAACTTTCAAGAAATTCCTCTTTTTCCTTCGTACGAAAATCATCGCACCCTTAACACTGAGAAAACTACTGCGATGAAGTCATAGGCCACTGTGGTGCAACCTACGACAATCCTAGGTATTCACACCCTTAACACTAAGAAAGGTGCGACGATCCCTTTTTCTAAGGTTTTTGACAAAGGAAAAGTATAATTTCATCTCTCTGGGAAAATGTATCTTCATCCTTCTTTAGGGATTAAGTCCATTGATACTTTTAAAGAAAAAGGATAGGTTTACATAATTAATGGTCATATGGGTGACGAAAATAATGTTTAACACTAGGACTACTAAAACTTTCACCTTTTTCATCCTTTGAAATTCATCCTTAAACGAGTGAATTCTTACCCCTATCCATTTACAATGTGTGGTTGATCATTTGCTAAAGTGGGCTTAAAGTTGTAAATGTTGTTAATCATGTTAACCTATTTTTATGCATTTAACAACATTTTTTGGGTGTTGGCTATGAGTTATAAGCCATGAGTATAAGTTGTGGTACTTTCCTCTAAGTTATATATCAATATAATGAAGTTTACAACACTCCCAGTGTTGATTATTTGGGCTGGTTTTCATTGATGTCAACCCTTGAAGAAAGTCTAATAGCGAATTCTAGTAGCACAAAGGTTTGGGTAATGGAACCAAGTTTGTTTGATGTATAATGATATGTGTTTTAATATATTTGAAGGTAATAATATTCTGTATGGATATTACATGTCGTTCCATTTATAGTGGTATGTGGAACGTCACATAACTCCTCACGGTTAGAGAGTTATGGCCATGTGAAGCTGGAGAACCCTCATGGGTCATCTAGAAGCCCCCAAAAGTCAAAGTAGTCAAAGTGGTTGCAAAGAAGAAATTATTTAAATAATAAAGTGAAGTGATGAGTGTACTATAATTCAAAGTGGATACAAAATAAATTATTTAAATAATAAAGTTAATGGAGAAATTACTAAGTGGACAAGTGGTTAGAAGTGGGTTATCCCTAAAATAAGGAAAGTGGTTTAAGAGATTTTAGAAGGTAAATAATAAAATGAAGTGATGAGTGTACTATAATTCAAAGTGGATACAAAAGAAATTATTTGAATAATAAATTTAATGGAGAAGTCACTAAGTGGAGAAGTGGTTAGAAGTGGGTTAACCCTAAAATAAGGAAAATGGGTTAAGATGTTTAAAAGGTAACCCCTTGATGAAGCTAGATGAATGTATAAATAAGAGGAAAAACTCTCTCATTTTAATAAAAATTGAGCATATTGAATATCTGCAAGTGACTTAGTTAACCAAATGATATATAAGCTAAATTTCATAGGGAAGGTGAAGTAAAGAAGGCCGAAATTCAAGGGAGGATAAATTCTTTTGATGATGTTTTCTAAGATATGTTATTTACAGGTCATCTCACCATTTTCACAATAATTTTTTTTTCTATAATGATTCAGACAGTGAAATTGGGAGTCCATTGAGGAAACATATCCAGGTAGATGTGATAAAAATTTCATCTTGTGGGTCGTTGTATTTTTGGAGTTACACTTCGTGGAAAATAGGCTTTGTGGCTAGTCCTGAAACTAGTCTAAAACATGTGTTTCGGGTTAAAACATCACAACTTCTTCATAACAGATCCAAATTTAGTAAGACCAAATGTATTGGTTGTATTACAGTCTTTAGTATTATGTGTAACATTTTCATATCCATACAACAAATATTCCATGGGGGGCACACTCTACAATTTCTCTCTCTAGAATAAGCCAGAATTCAACAAGGTATGCCATTTTTGCTATAACTCCTTTTCTGAGAGGTTCCAAGTAGTGAAAATTGGAGGAATTGCATAAAATACACTAAAGAACATTGTGTACTATTTTCATATATTTATTCATTATAGGTATGTGACCATATACACTAGGTCTATTACAGAGTTACAAATCAGATTTGAATGATGAAATTGATGAGGGATTTTGGTTGAGGTACATGTTGGGTACATGTTTGAGACAAGTAGTTGATGATTTGGCACATACATGAGATGTATAGTTGATGATGTTAGTACATATTGATGAGTCATAGTTTATGTGTATTTGATGCATGATTGGTACATATTTGGTGCACGGTTGATGCACTCGTTGATGGTACAGGTTGAGGTACAAGTTGGTGCATGGTTGATGCACATGTTTATGGTAAAAGTTGATTACAAGTTGTTTGGACATGTTATTATGACATGTTATTTGTATAGGTTTGGTGCATGGTTGATTCATTTGTTTATGGTACAGGTTGATGTACATGTTTATGTATGGTACATGTTGGCTCATGTTATTGGTATAGGTTGTTTCAGGTTGATTGGTACAACTTTAAAATAGTACATCTCATAGTGATAGTGTGACAATGGTTCCATCATTATACTTATATGTTAGGGAGGATGGACGAGGCAAGGAAATTTGGTTGTATCCACCTTCCGGTTGTAGCCTAAGAACATAGGGGGTTGTAGCCTCCTTCTAGTTGTAGCTAGAGAATTTGGGAGTTGGAGCTTACCTCGGGTTGTAGCGTCCTTCTGGTTGTAGACAAATAATTGGGGAGTTGGAGCTTTCTTCATGTTGCAGCCTGAGAAACTAGGGGGTTGGATCCTCCTTCCAATTGCAAAATAAAGGAAGTTGGTGCTTCCAATGAATGCAATTCTTAAAGACATATAAGAAAAAAAATTATGTGGTTTTCTCCCACTTTGGGTTTCCACGTAAAAACATTGGTGTATTGTGTATGTGTATGATTACTCATTTGTTCATTGTTTATTTACTCTGCAACTATTGTATGATAATTCTAAATTGATATAAAACTTGCGTTTTGTGGTTAAAAAATATTATTTCTCTATTATTGATTCACCCCCCCTCGTAGTAATCCAACAGTTGGTATCAGAGTCAGTTCCTTCAAGAATCAATTTAACAACTTAAAGGTAGATCATGTAGAGAAACAACATGTATAAACATGAAATACCATAGTTTGATGGACATAAGTATGCATTGTGTAGAAGAAGGATGAAAACATATATACAAGCACATGGATTTGAAATTTGGCAATTTATAGTAGATGGATACAAATAACTAGCAGTTCCGCCAACAAGTGAAAGAGTAATAAAACTTGATAAAAATAATTCCAAAGCCACAAATTCACTTCTGAATGGTCTTGGTGAATTGAGAAACACCAAAGTTATGCATTGTAAATCCACTAAAGATATTTGGGACAAACTTCAAAATATTTATGAAGGAGATTCAAAAGTTAAAGAAGCAATGCTTCAAACTTACAGAGGTCAGTTCGAACAACTAAAGATCAAAGAAGATGAGAATATTTCATCTTACTTCTTATGAGTTGATTAAACAGTAAATGAAATCATAGGATTGGGAGAAGAAATTAAAGAATATGTAATTTTTCAAAAGGTACTAAGATCTCTTCCTATGAGATCTGATCCTAAGATATAAACACTAGAAGAAAGAGAAGATCTAGAAACAATAAGCATGGACGAAATACATGGAATATTCACAACATATGAAATGAGAACTTAACAGGAAAATCTAGATATAAAAGAAGCGAATTTCAAAGCATCCAAAAGTTCAAATCAAAAGGGAAAGAAAAAAAAAGAACATAGCAACAATAGTGAAATCTCAAAAAATGATGAAGAAATGACCAATTTTATCAAGAGATTGAACAAGGGAACCAACGAAAATATAAAGGTAAGATTCCATTGATTTTTTTTTAATTGTGATGGTATTGGTCATTTTGCTAACAAATGTCCTCATAAGAAAAACAAGGGGAATGATCAAGATTACTCAAATAGAAAAAGAACATATAAAGGAAAAGGAACCACAAAGAAAGTTTCCAAGAAAATCTTATGCACGAAAGAAGAAATCTTCTCATCATATGAAGATGAATTTAGTGATAGTGATACAAAAAGAGTTCTATTCATGCCAGTAGAATACTTTGATAAATAAGACACTAAAGAAGAATATGAAGAGGTAGAATTTGACTACCGAGAAGAATTGTTGACTGCCATAAAAGTTATAGGAAGAGAAAACGGGAAAAAAAAGAAGCTACAAGAAGAACTAGACAAGAAGGAAGACAATCAAGAACTGGTGCAGATCATAACGGAATTGAAGGTTCAAATAGAAGAATATAAAATAATTGAAGAAGAACTCAAAGAAAAGTTAGAAGAAAGAGACATGATCATTGGAAATTTGGAAGAAGGGATTGTCACATTGAGAAAGGATCTTCAAAAGAAAAATATGCATAACAACTCAAAAGTTTTGGATGACATTATCAGTAGTCAAAGGCCTAATCATGACAATTCCAGACTTGGATACAATTAGATAGAAAATTTATCAATCTCCAAAGCAAAAGATCAAAAAACATATTGAAAAAGTTATGCAGAAAAAATCAAAGGGGATAGGAAGACCTACAAGGAAGATTACAGGGACACTACTCCACCGAGAAGATTCATATTTTAGAATCAACGACTGACATAAACAAATAATCCTTAGGAAGAAGAAGGATTCGTAAGAGTAACTCATTTAAGAATATCTTCAACTCCCAGGTCTCAAACTATATTTTTGGGTTTATGTTATGCATGCAATAATTTTGGACATAAAGTTGTAAATTGCATAGCTAATAGAAGGAACATAAACAACTTTGAAATTCATACACAAAATGGTTATCCAAGAAGGCCTAGTAAAACACAGAGAGGAATCTACAATAGGTGTAAATCATTGAGAACTAAAGTGGAATGGTACAAGTGCAATACCTTTGTACACATGGCCAAATATTGTAGAATGATAGTCCCTTCTAGAGAACCACATCAAAACAACAACAATCACAGACATGAGCCTCAGAAGAGAACATGGATAAGAAAGAAGAATTAGTATAGCAATGAATAATTCACACTCTCTCTACAAGCTAAGAAGAAGAATCATGGTTGGTATGTTGACAGTGGTTGTTCAAAACACGAAGAACAAGTGAACAAGTACAAGATTCTGGACATCACAATAATGGAAATAAAATGAGATGAAAAAAATTATACAGACAAAAGGAAAGATGTTAGATACAAAAAAATTTGGAAAATAACTGAAAGAAAAGAAGGACAGGTAGATCAAGATCAAGAGATTGTAATTTCAGGCACTGTAGTGAAAGATGAATCCAGAGATAGAAATAAAGAAGTCAAAACTCATAGAGATGATAAATCTACTAATGAATATGATGATGAATACACTTCATAGAAGGAATTGTTCTGAGCCATCAAGATTATAGACTCCCATATTATTTGAATAATATACAGGGGGAGTTTATGCAGTAGTTGAGACAGACCATAGAACCATCCTTCGAGCAACTTTCATAATTTGAGTAAAAAAATTCAATGCATTTAGTTAGAATAATTACAATATGATAGATTAATCAGTTGTAGTAGTACTTCATGATAGCACAGTGACATATGAGTCAAAATTATGGGAATTTGTGTAGGAGAGCCTTGAACAGTATGGACATATATGTATGTGAAATCATCTTTTCTAAACGGGGAACTTGAAGAAGTATACATTGAACAATCAGTTCCTAGAGCATGGTACTCTAGACTGGATAAATATCTACAACATGCGGGGTTCAGAAAAAGAAGTGCAAACAACAACATCTACATCAAGGTAACTCAAGATGGTATTTTATTAATTGAAGTTTATATTGATGATATTATATTTGGAAGTAATGATGATAGGTTAAGCCATAAATTTTCAAAGGATATGCATAATGAATTTGAAATGTCATGCCTTGGAGAACTATCATTCTTTCTGGGTATTCAGATACGTCAAATAAACCAAGGAATTTTTATTTCTCAAACTAAGTGTATCAAAGAAATGATAAAGAGGTTCAGAATGGAAAATTGCAAACCATTTACCACTCCTATGAAAGCCAGTTTCAAGTTGAGAAAATATGATGATTCAAAGTCTACAGACCAGAGGCAATATAGGTCAATGATTGGTAGCTTACTATATGTGACAACATCTAGACCAAATGTAATGTAGTAAGTTGGAAAAGTGGCACGATTTCACGCAACACCAAAGGAATCACATGTATTAGCAGTGAAGAGGATTTTTAGATATCTCAAAGGAGAAAAAGAGTTTGGATTATGGTATAGGAAATGATATATCACTTATTGCCTACACAGATGCATATTGGGAAGGTTGCATTGATGACCGACGAAGCACCAGTGGAGTAGCATTCTACTTTGGTGAGTGTTTATTATCTTGGATAAGAAACAAACAATCATAAATATATTTATCTACAACTGAAGCAGAGTATATTGCAACAACAATATGTTGTACTCAGATTCTATGGATGAAACAAAATTTGATAGATATATAGGTTGAGTATGATGATCCCATTCCAATCTATTTTGATAATACAAGTCCCATCGGTATCTCAAAGAACCCAATAATTCACTCCAAGACAAAGCACATTCCAATAAAGTATCACATTATATGGGAATAGGTTGCAGATAAGAACATCAGAGTTGAATAGGTTAGCACAAAATAACAAGTGGCAGACATCTTTACAAAACCACTTCCAAGGGAAACCCTTGAGTATTTTCTCCAGAGACTTGGAGTAATTTCTACTCCAAAATGAACTCTTTTGAATGCTTATCTTATATGTCTTAGATTTACACGAGGAAGCACCATAAAGAGGACAGTTCATGTTGGGGGAGGGATCAATTTCAGGAAGAGTTCAGTCTTGGGGAGTATCCCCAAGGAAATTTCAGTTAGGAGGAGCAACCCTAGATGGAAAGATACCTTTTCCATTGATGACAAAGGGGGAGATATTTATCAGATACAAAGGTAAATGCTTGGATGAAGAGAAAAAAGGCATGGTTCTAGGGGGAATGATGGTCATGGGGGGAGCATGAGTGATATGAATTTAGTATTGTATCATAATGTTTCCATCAATGCCAAAGGGAGATATTTTTTAATATTTTGGTTGGTTTTCATTGATGTCAACCCTTGAAGAAAGTCTAGTAGAAAATTCAAGTAGCACAAAGGTTTGGGTAATGGACCCAAGTTTGTTTGATATATAATGGTACGAGTTGTAATATATTTGAAGTTAAGAATATTCTGGATGGATAGTACATATTATGCCATTTTTGGTGGTATGTGGAACGCCACATAACTCCTCACGGTTAGAGATTTATGTCCATGTAGAGTTGGAGAACCCTCATAAGTCATCTAGAAGCCCCAAAAGGTCAAAGTAGTCAAAGTGGTTGAAAAGAAGAAATTATTTAAATAATAAAGTGAAGTGATGAGTTTACTATAATACAGAGTGGATACAAAATAAATTATTTAAATAATAAATTTAATGGAGAAATTACTAAGTGGACAAGTGGTTAGAAGTGGGTTAGACCTAAAATAAGGAAAATGGTTTAAGAGATTTTAGAAGGTAAATAATAAAGTGAAGTGATGAATGT
>JASDQU010101346.1:204303-221114 GCA_032191745.1 Picea mariana | reverse complement strand
TCACATCCATTTGTTCTATTTCAAAATCAAATGCAACAACAAAAGATAATAGAAATATTGTAGAGATTAACTTGGCAACAGGAGAAAAAATCTCACCGAAATCAATCCCCTCAACCTAGGAATAACCCTTTGCTACTAACCGAGCTTTGTATTTCTCCACTTTTCCTTTTGCGTTCAACTTCTTTTTAAATACCCATTTTATGCCAATGGGATTTCTTCCAGTTTGAAAATCCACTAGATCCAAAGCCTCATTCTTATCCAAATATGTCATTTCTTCATCCATGGCCCTTTTCCAGAGATTTGCATCCTCTGAATCCACTGCCTCCCTGACAGTTCTAGGATCATCATCAGTAATAGACAAAGAAAAATTTGAATGGAAATCAGATGGACTATACCTTTCTGGTAGCCTTCTTTCTCGAATAGATCTCCTCAATACTGGAGTATGAGGATCTTCTTCCTCTGAGTCCTGTTCTTTTGTAGAGTTTGACTCATCATCTTTTAAATCAAACTCTATTTTCTCTGGTTCTTCCTTACTTGGTAGGAATTCCTGTTAAACAACATCTTTCATTTCTCTAAATACCACATCTCGGTTATACACAACCTTCTTAGTTTATGGGTTCCAAATCTTATAATCTTTTAGACCATCTTTATATCCAATAAAGATACACTTTTCGACCTTCTTATCTAGATTACTCATGTTTTCCTTTGGAACATGAACATATGCATCACAGCCAAATACCTTGAGATGTGTGAGAGTAGGTTCCTTACCAGTCCATACCTCTTGTGGAGTCTTGTCATCCAACACTGATGAGGGTGATCTATTGACCAAGTAACATGTAGTACCCAATGCCTCTGCCAAGAATTCTTTCCCTGACCCGACACCACTGAGCATGCACCTTTCCTTTTCCATAAATGTCATGTTCATCATTTCTACAAATCCATTCTGCTGAGGTGTATATGGAGTATTCTTCTACCTTTCTATACCACACTTCTTATAGAATTCTTCAAATTCATTCCCGCAGAACTCTCTGCCATTATCTGTCCTCAACACTTTAATTATTTTCTTTGTTTGATTCTCAACAAGACCTTAAATTCTTTAAACCTTTCAAGGACTTCATATTTCTTCCTCAGGAAATATATCCAAGTATTCCTCGAGAATTAATCTATAAATGAGACATAGTACACAAATTTTCCCAATGATGGGACCGACACAGGTCCAAAAACATCACTGTGAACTAGTTGTAAAATTCCTTCTAACCTCTTTGCACCAAAGGGGAATCTTACCCGATTCTACTTCCCATATAGACAGTGTTCACAGAAATCAAAATCCAGAGAGAAGTTAGACATACCTTCAACCATACCTTTACTGTGTAGTAGTCAAAGACCCTTCTCTCCGATATCCTCAATATTTGATGCCACAACATAACCTTTTCTCCATAGACTATAGGAGTTATTTCTTCTTCAACTCCAATATCATGAACAATGGAACTATTACACCCATCACTAATAGTGCTTCCTTGCAGCTTATACAAAGTTCCAAACCAAACTCCCCTCAGCAACACCATTGCTCCTCAAACCATCCTGTAGGTTTCCTTTTCAAATATTGTTTTTACCCCTGCATCGTCCATTTTTCTTACATAAATCAAATTTATTTCCAAATATGGGATGTGAAGAACACCAGGCAGTGTTATAATCCTTCCATATATGAGCCTCAACTTGACTCTTCTTCTTCCTATGATTTTGGTTGTCGAATCATTACCTAACAAAACATTACCTACATCATACCTTTCATATTCACAGAACCACTCCCTGTGGGGAGTCATATGAAATGATGCACCAGATTCAACCAACCATGCCTCATGATTTGCATGTGTGCTTGAAGAGGACAAGTACACATCCCCTCCTTCTTCCTTGGAGGTATTTTCTTCTATAGAAGAAGATTCTTCAGATCCCTTCTTTTTCTCAACTTTGGATCTACACTTCTTCTTGCAGTGCCCTTATTTTCCACATATCCAACATACCCTTACAAACTTTCTGGGAGATTTAGATCTACCCTGAGACTTAGATCTCCCACTTGAGAAATTAGATCTATTTCTTTCTTGGGAACGTCCTCTTGCAAATAATGTGTTTGTGATATGTCCTTCCATATTCTTTTGTCTCATCTCCTTCGACAAAAAGGATGAGACCACTTCTTCAAACTTCAAGGAAGTTGTATTACTACCTATGGACACAACTAGACTATCCCATGAGTCTGGTAAAGAACACAACAAATTGATACATTTATCTTCATATGAAATTTTAATCTCAACAGATACTAACTGACTTACCATGGTATTGAAGGATTTCAAATGCTCTTCCAATGAGTCTCCATCTCTCATCCTCAGGTTATACAACTTCTTTCTCAGGAATAATTTATTTACCAGGGACTTAGACTGATACAAATTCCCCAAATTTTCCCATAAATCATTGACTGTAGCTTCCTTTGACACATTCAGTAATACTAAATCGGAGAGACACAGTCGAATTGTGCTCTTTGACTTCTGATCCAACTTTTTCCAGTCATCTTCTCAAGTTCATGTAGGTGCAGTACCTGGATATATCGTGATCCACTGATCTCTGTCCACCAATAGATCTTCCATATTGAGCTTCCACAGCTCAAAACTTTTCCCATTAAACTTCTCTATCTCCATCTTCGAACTGCTTGCCATTTATTTTCACCTGAAAAATCAATACCTCATATCTCCCACTATAACAAGGCTTATCACAGTCCTGAGCCAAACCCTTGACCACAAAGGTGTCCCCCTGAAGCCAATAAAGCTCTAATACCAAATGTATATTTTAACCTTGTAAAATATCTACTGCAAACATATATTCAGAAAAAGAAAAGAAAAGATATAATGGAAAATACAAACATTACACAAAGATTTTTCCCCTGGAAACCCAAACCGGGAAAACCAACCTATTCTATATTATTCATCATTTTTTTTGTTACAATGTTTACAATAAAAAATACATATAGGATCCAGAGGCATCCAAAACCCTAACCCAATGACCTAGATTAGTCCAAAACCCTAATTCCTTAACCTGAAATAAAAAAACATCGGCAAAGAAACCATGTGCCAAAAAACCACCTAAATATAATGCGATCTGGAGGCAAAAAAAATGCATTCCCAATGAAAAAAAAAAAATCTTGGGGGCACTGCCCCAGAACCCCCGCGTGGGGGCTTTGCCCCCCTGCACCCCTCTAACCCTCCTGCGCACTCGACGCAGACGCTCAAACACTAATACTCATGCAAAGAATATAACACATACCCAACAATATGGTGGTCATTTAGGAACATAGAAAGGAAAGTGGGACTTGTGTGATGGCCCAAATCGTAATGCATGACTTTTTTGAAGCATATAAAGTAAATTTTATTTCTCAATTCCCTGGATTTTAGCCTTCGACCATGGAATAGGCCCTAACAACCATCCATGGTGTACCAATCCTTGAAATGATAACCATATGTCACTCATGGGTTAAATATTATAGGTCCCTAGATATGGAACATTAACTCGATAAGTTAATGTAGTTGTTGCAAGTTTTGGAAATTTACATCACATTCTGGCAAAGTATATCAAAAAAGTTTATCATACTCTAGATATAGTTTAGTTAGTTTTGGCAATGAGAGTACATTTTATTCATTTATTGAGTTAGTTTTGGAAATGGGAGTACTTTTTCTAATTTTACTCATTTTACCCATCGATGCACTACCTCTACTAGTCGATGACGTAGTGGGAAATATGGGAACCCCACCAATTCCCCCTTGGGACACCGAAATATACTTAGTTTTCTTCATTCAACCTCAGATGGTAGGAGAGATGGGTCCATTCCATGAAATACCTACTTCCTTTTGCACATATATCTTCTCCTATGGTACATCTCATCATCAGAGAAGGTCTTTGAGTTTGGGGTCAACGATTCTTCATGCCTCGGAGTAGATCTCAATCTCTACTACTCTACCTTGGATGGTACAACTCTTCCCACAAGTACAACTACAACTCTTCCCAAAGTCCTGTGGGCAGAGTTGCATCTACAAATCATGTGAATAAATGTTGATGTTGAAGGGTCTCAAGCACATGTCGAAAATATTAACGTTGAAGTGTGGGATAAGGTTGGGGTGCATGCAAAAAATACAACTATGGAACTTGAAGCTCAAGCATGTGTGGTGTCCACATATTTTTACATGGAATATTTTTTGAGAGGGATACCAAATAACATGCTCCATAATTGGGAATTATTCAATGTTGAGTGACGTCCAATACATCGAGTGGCTCAATGGAGAGAATGAGCCAATGTTTGAGATAATGGTCTCCACATGTTAAACAATTGTTCATTAGGTTGAGGATTGCAAGGGAGTCTATTGTTATTGATAATATTACTCAGGGTCAAATATGTTTTAATCATTTTTTTATGTTGGGTTGAAGTCATTGTCTAATGAACACTAGCATAAAACATAGAGGAAGTTCATTGAGAGGAATAAATATGATCGGACCCAATTTATCATTGATAATATCTTGATCCATGTTCAAGGGTGTGAGAAATTGTGCATTCTTGCGGATATTCCAAGGAGATGTGAGATGGTTAAACCAAAACATGTATTATGAAAAGTTTCATTACAAATATTTGTAGAGTTTGTTATAGGAATGGACGTTGATTATTGGTGTGTCAAGTGTCAATGTTGATATGGGAGCACCCAATGAGGGGCTTATTGATACTTTTCCAAAGTGATACTAAATAAGATGATGCATAATTAGGTAGTATTCAATGTTGAGTGAGGTCCAATACATCAACTGGGTCAATGGAGGAATTGATTCAATGTTTGATATAATGGTATCCACATGTTAAACAATTTTTCACTTGGTTGAGGATTGCAAGGGAATTTGTTGATATTGATAATCTTACTCATGATCAAATCTGTTTTGATCATTTTTTTTTATGTTGGGTTGAAGTCATTCTCTAATTAACGCCAGCATAAAACATAGAGGAAGTTCAGTGTGAGGAATAGATATGACTAGACCCAATTTACCATTGATAATATCTCGATCTGTGTGTGAGGGTGTGAGAAATTGTGCATTCTTATGGATATTCCAAGGAAATGGGAGATGGTCAAACCACAACATGTATTATGAACGTTTTCACCACAAATCTTTGTAGAGTTTGTTAGAGGAATGGAGGTTGATTATTGGTGTTCTCCACATGCAACTAAGATAATGTTGGAAGGCTACACAATATTCTACCTCGACAAGAGAAAACAACAACATGATATGAGACATGGTTCCTAAAAAAAATGGCCACACAAGATACTTCATGGAAACATGTTACCCCTCCAAATCTGAACATGCTAACATCAAGCCCTTAGCATGTCCAACATTTAGAATCAGGTACCAGTTGTGAGAGGACTCCAACTAGTGTCGTAGAGAAGATTGCTCGATTCATGTGTAAGCTAAAACAATCTCATTAGGATGTACAGTAGATTTCTCAGTTGGAAAATGAGTTGTAGCATTCTCATTAGTGTGAATAATAGGTGTAACAATGACATAATTTCAAGTTAACCATTAACCTAAACCTAAAAGAGAACCAAGAAGATATAATAATAGGTAGATAACTAATACTAGAGAAAGAACATTACTATAATATTCCTTTATTTTTAACTTCAGGGAACTTGTTTCATGTTTCCACACCAACTCCTTCAAATTTTGACAATTATTGATTATGTTAAAAATAATTATTTTTTTAACAATCTATGTTGATATTTCTAAAAAAATTATTTCACTATTAAAAATGTGAATGAATAAATAAAATATATTTTTATTTTTCAGACAACATTTTGTTTTTTTAAGTTATTGTATTGCGACATCAAAATATATTATAGAAATAATTAAAACACTGAAATTTTATTTCGCAACATATATATATATATATATATATATATATATATATAATATTAAAATTATTAATCAAAATTTTGAAGGTTTACATTGCCTTTGACATTCACCTTCAACAAAGGTGAACAAATACTCTCTATAGTGAAATGATCATCTTTTTTAAATGGTGGCTATGGTGGGGAGGTTGCTTTTGGCTAATTTCTCCCTTCTTTGCCAGCGAAAATATGGGAGGATGAGAGTAATCAGTGAGGACAATGTGAAACGGATGCATATTGGGATCCTCTTTGACCTCATTATTTCTTCAGTGAAACCAGTGAGCACACTGCGAAATGGATGCAGGTCGTTCTGAATCTTCCTTCCCCTCATTATTTCTTCCTCTTGATCTAAAAAAATGAATCAATATCAATTGTTCCCAATTTTAAAGGGTTGAGTCCATGGGATTTGACTTCCCCACCAGCCATGGAGAAACCCAATTCGTCTCTCAAGAGGGTTTCTTATCATTTCGACAACAAAATTATTATATTTACTGGATTACAAAGTATATGGTACCAATTAATATATTTACCAGATTATGAAGTAGATGGTATTTGATTTATCAGAAATTTTCGATTTCAACAATTTTGAATCTGACCAGGGTTCAAATCAATGGGTATGGAATTCATTATGAATGCATGTCCATATGTAGTTCAAGTTTTATTTCCCTAATTGACATTAGAAATTCCTGTGGGTTTTATTGGGTCTTTTATTTCTAGGATTGGAGGTTATCGGTGAAATTGTTGTATTTTAACCACGACTCTCTTATTTATCCAAATCACTAAGCCTCCTCTTATTTATTGCAAACAAACTCTTCCATTTCCTGTCTCTTGGGTAAAAACCGTATTTCTTTTCTTGAACTAGTGATTTTTTGTAATATTGTTATCATTTTGTATGCATTTGCTCAACAATAATTTTCCCAATCCTGTAGTGGGTCTCTTATTTAGCCTAGGCGGATTTATGTTTCTTCTAGTCAACCAAACTGCAAGGAATTAAACTCAAATTTCAAACTTGCACAATAAGTTATCAATATAAGACAAGTGTTTGAGTCCTAGGTTAGTTTGGAATACATCATAGGTTAATTGGAGCACTGTAATAGTAATTCTTTGCTGTCAAATCATTACTTCAGGAGTGACTAGTTGCAATTTATATCTATTGGAGCCTACACTTTCATCTTTTAAATAGTCCATAATTTTCTCTCGGGTCTACCATAATTTCATATTGCATGCCATATTCACAAAAAATAGAAATTGCTCAGGTCAAACTTAGTGAAGATACTTACTGAGTAACATGCATTTTTCTATGGACATCTTACAAAAATTATTATTGATGCCCTCAAAGTAAGCATCCATTTTTATTTCTCCTTGTCTAAAAGAATAGAATATTTTAGAGGCGAAATTTCGTCGATGGGGGAAATTAGAAGGCTTAGAATTTTGGCTGGGCGAATTAGTTTCATAGAGGGATTTGAGGGATTTTATTATAAATAGCCCAAAATTTATTTTTAAAAAATTGTATCTGAAACCCTCCGCCTATGGGTATTTGGGAGAAGAAAGCAGAGAAATCCATTTTGCCTTGTAATATTCGAACTAGATATTTTCGTTCGTCACCATTTTCTGTTATTGACAATTATTAAGAGGTATTTCGCCCCAATTTCCTATAAAATTCGAACTAGATATTTCCATTCGCACCCATTTTCTATTATTGGAAATTGTTAGGATGTATTTCACCCCAATTTCCTGTTAATGGCCATTATTCGAAGGTATTTCTCCCCAATTGCATGCAAATTATTAAGTAATAGTCTTGCATCTGTTTTCTTGTGTGACATCATACCATTGGACGCTTTATCTACACAGGTTCAGGTATCTAGTAAGTGTATTTTGAACCCATATTTGTTTTTATGCATTTTTTTGGGTAAAATATCTGTTGCAGTGCCTACGACCGAATTGGGTTGAATTGAGATAGCAAGAAACTCGAATTGAATTTTCTAGTTTTATAACTTTTTGCTTTTAGGGATGTTATAATTTTGTTAAGAAAATATGTGAAGGGATTAATTTGATCAAAACCCTTATAACTGGAACAATGAATACAAAGGGAGTTATTTTCAATCTTAGTGGTTGGGAATGTTAAAACAATGGGGATTTTTGAGAATTTCTCCACATGTTCCATCATAGTTGTAGCACCATGACCTTCAAACATTAGGATGGGGTTGATCCAATGATGCTAAACAGGTAGTAGATTTGGATATTCTAGAACGCCATTGAAATCCAAGGATCATAAAACTCATGAGATTCCTTTTAAGTAATAGGTACCTCAAAACATGAAGCTTCCTCCTCATTAAACTCATCTTCATAATTTACCTGCTTTTTTTATGCATTCCCTTGACCTCATTCTTCTATTGTACTATTTCTTTAAAAATATAATTCATACTATCACCAATATTTAAAGAAATAAAAAAATAGGATTTTTTATTGGCCTTTCTCTTCTTCATTGCTTAATTTAATATCCATATCACTTCGAGCAAGAGATGAGATGAGATGATTTCCTTCGCATCACTGAGCTGTATGTTTCTCTAAACCAATGTTTAAATTGAAAATCAACTTCATAATCACATCTATAATTAGCATAACTAGTGGGAACAAAAGATGTAGAATTTACCAATTTAGTGTTGTTCTTTTGCTGCATAAGGATTTTAACTTCAACACCTTAATTTCCTAGAGGAAAAGAACATTTTGATAAAAACTAATGAAGCATGCTCCAAATCTATGTTAGAATACCTTTTCTCATTGTTGGATGTATCATAACCAAAGGTTTTACCCTCCTGCCATCCACCCTCACAATCTACCCGCTCGTCAACAACATGACTATCATTAATATGTGACTAACACTAAACTTAGGGTTGCCCATATCTTTTGCAATAGCTAGAATCATTGTGAAAAATAGAATCATTGTGTATTAATGAAAACTGGTTTAAGCTTTACATCATCAAAAAAAAAATTAAGGAATCTATTCTTCAAACATCCATATATCCCACATATATTATACCTATTAATTAGAAAGAAGCTATCATTAGACCAGAAATAATATTTCCATCATTAAAAATCAGATAAGATATTTGTTGGCCCAAGCATAGTTCATGTAAGTTGACACCACATACTTGGTGGGGCATAGCCCCCACTTCTGACCTCCTCCATCTACAACACACCAAGTTGACTTCAAGAAACAACGTGAGAAATGATGAGCATATGAGATATTATGTTCCAACAAGGACCTAAAAGTGAGATTTTGGACCCTAAAGTCCCTAGAATCCATTCAATTATGAGTCTTGAATCCCATGTCACACCAAGTTGACTTGAACATCTGATTTTAAAGAAAATATTGAGAAATGCTCAACATACGAAATAATATATTCTAGCAAGGGCCTAAAAGTGATATTTTGTAGCCCAAAGTCCCTTGAATTCATTAAATGACTAGTCTTGAATCCTAAATGACATACCATTTTTCCATATTATTTCCTAAAGTCAATTTTGAAAGGTTTAAAATTGAATGCAACTCAACCCAATTGTTTGTTCCATGGCCTAAGGATAATCTGAAAGAAAAATAATTTCCATTAGAAAAATACAAGACACCTCTAGCTCCACATGGTCTTGGTTTTCCTTGGTTAACACCATCAAAACATCCCCAAGCATAAGACTTTTCCTGGAGGATTTCAAATTATGGGATCCCTCTGAACAACATGCTGCTTTAAATACTGATAAATATATTTGATTCTATGGAATATTTCCCTAGGACAAAATAATTTACCCTGAAACAAAATAATTTACATTTCAAGGAATCTATAGTGCCTAAGAAAAAACACATGGGAGATATTTTTGATCCACTACAACAGGATCATTCAACTAGTTTTTTAATTAGTCAACCAAAGAATTACCATTGGACCACTTCCCAACTCCTCCAATTAAGCACAATATCTCCTTCCATACTTCTTTAGCACGGGGATAGTGAAATAGTAATAAGTATGTGTTGGATAGTCTCTTCGTGCATTATCCATAAATAATAATGTCATGAACCATGCCATGATCTCTTTTAAAAATTATCCCAATTTAGAATTTTGTTGCTCAAAGCCAGCCAAAGAAGAATCCTAGATTTCATTGGAACTTTTAACATCAAAATTGTTTTCCACCGCTAGCATTCATTATGATCCCCATCAAGAAACACAATTTTGTACCCAAACCAGTAGAGTACTATCTAATTGGGCTCTAGTTCCATACCAAATAATCATCCTCCTCGATGCAGGAGCATCGTAGAAAACCAAAGCACGCACCTAGTCAAAGAGACAGTTGGACGCGCATATGCAATTAAATACGTTTTTGTGGAAATGTTGTGAATTTAGAAATCTGAATCATTAATGTAATGGATAGGATGAAAGCATTTGCATTTATATCTGAAGATCCAAACTGATTTTGGAGCATATGTTCCTATCCACCGGATGTAATAGGCATTTATGTGTGTTTAATGCAAGTAGGTAGATTTAATTTAATAGATTAGACAGTTTAGGAGCATAGGGGGAAAATGGATGATAGACACCCTCACCCTTGTATCATTGTAACATTATTCAGAATTCGTAAGTTGTAGAGCTGCAAAGAAGAATAGAGGAGAACATGGAGTTTTATGCATTTTTTTAGTTGTTATTTTCCATGTACAGGAGCACTGGAATTAATAGAAGAGAGCTTTGATTCTAGTCTGTGTGTTTGTTATGGTTGTTGGAACCACCTGTTAAATGGTATGTTGCAGCCTTGTTTGCATTCTCTGTATGCATTTTTATTCAATGTTATGTGTGTATATATGCTCTAGAATTCTATGTTGAATGTTTGGATTATGGATAAGGGGAGAATGAGTTTCAGTTGTTTCTCTTTCTAAGAACTCCTAGAAAGAGTGCAATGGAGGGTTCGCAAGGAGTGCGTCGACCAAGATCTGAGTTTCATCTCAAAACTCTCATAGGAGATTCAAATTGTGTCTTCACAGGAAAGAGTGCTAGAAGAGCATAGAGTTGTGCAAGGTGTGCACAGGCTGGGAGAAGGGAACAAATTCTTTCAAACTCACAGAGGAGTTGAAGAATTCTCTGTTGCAAAGAGTGCTCAGAGTCGGAGGTTTCAAATAACCAAAGGTTATTTGAAAATTTTCCGCAAGGAGTGCGTGCAGGGTCCCTTTTGGAAGTTCTAAGTGTACAAGCATAAGCTCAGAAGGGATAGAACCTTTGAAGTGTTCAAAGGGAGGCAGAGGTTGAAATCGTCTCACAGAAGTCAATTTCAGGAGGGAGGACACCAAGTCATTTGGCCAGAAGTCCTTAAGAAGTTGAATTGGATGGAAAAATCGCTTCAAGTGGAAGTGCCAAAGTTCTGTAGGTCGTTGGATCTAATAGATCAGCGGAGGGATTAAGACTGAGAGTCTTTCAACACCCATAAGCTCGGGAGGAGTAGTGATTGTTATATCCAGATCAACGAGGACCATTGATCTCGTATGTGAATTCGTCATATGGGGGATCGAGAAGTGGAGTAGTTCAAGGTTGGATTCGAGAGTTGCGAAATCTCGGGTTGCGAAATCTCGATCCAACCAGGACCGTTGGATCGAGGGAGGCACATAGCTATATATCTCTTCAAGGGTACGATTTAGGAGTCGGGGATACAAAGACGAAGAGGAACGAATGTTGGTTGTTCGCTTGAGTTGGGAAATCCGAAAACTCTGTGTGGACAGGTGGCAAGAACTCACCTCGTAAGTAGAGTAAAGTAGAGGTGACAGGTGGCATGCGCCCTTCTCTTTGGGTGGATTCAACCTCCATTGACGTATCAAGTTTCGTGGATTCGTAGGGAAAGATCACGAGAGGTTGGTGCTCCAAATCGCGAAGTTGTGAGTTGCGAAAGGTTCTTGCATTAAGGCTTTGATGTGGTGCTTTTGGAAAATGGGCTGAAGAAGGGGCTTACACCTTAATCCCATTCATAATTTCATGTTTTGGCTATTGCCAAGAGTCTGTGTAATTGCATTCGAAGTGCCCAATTTGCGAGACCCAAAATCATTTGTGGGATTAAACAAGGAGTTCAGTGCCGGAGGGCAGGAGGTCTGCACCACTCCTCTCTAAGGTGACTATAGTTTTCCACAAACTTTCCTATCATTGAATTCCATTGGGTGGTCTCCTCCCACTCCAAACCTGAATCCCTAGACTTCAAACAATGCTGCTACAATGTTCCTTTTCCCAAATCTGTTGCATCAACAAAAAAAAAATATTTTTATGCATTTGATTTTGTCTAATAGATACAAAATGAATATTCTTGTTGTCACACCCTATCTAGGGGTCATCCCATATGATGGGAAGTAAAGCGTTATTCTCCTGTGATCTGTACATTTCAGATCAAATTTGTCCTTAAATATAAATAAATAATTAAAAATGATACACAAACAAATAATTGCATTCTCTCAATACAGACACATGACTACATATCAATGCACTCTGCACAAATGCTAATGAGGTGTGTTTTTTCAATGACACACATACATTTAGTGTGGATTATTTTTCTTGGTGGATGCAACATGATGTGTGTCCATAGGCTAATTGAAGTAATCCATAGAATTGTTATAAGAATGTTTTACGCATCTTTCTTGCAACAAGTGGGATGTCATTAGAAGGCCATAAATACTCTGATTATTGGACTATTGTAGAATTTTGAGCAAGAGCACATACAATTGGTGATAGTTACAAATTGACAACAAACTTGTTGACAAACATTATTTTTATACTTCAGTACAATTTGAAAAAGTTCCCAAAATGATGATGAAAGTTAAAGTGTATTGTGTTTCCATGAGTTTTAGAAGTCTATTCCAAGGATATTTAAACAAAATATAAATTAGGAAAGTCTTTTTGGTTGTGATAAATAGGCTTTATTTTCATTTCTGACTGATTTAGAGGAACCACCCAAAAGTAATTTCATTTCCCAAAATGATAGTTAATTTATGGGTAGGTGTACCCATAAAATGTAATCCTTGAGTCCATCGGTCAATTAGATCACCATCTTAACAAACCCATCGATAGTTATTGGAACATTACAATAGTTAGCAGTGATCTTTTACAACAGAGAGCATGTAGTTTTCATGTAAGAATAACATGTTAACAATTAAAGTTGGCAAGCATTTAGATTTTGTTAATTTGACTCCAGGAGGTCAAAAGTGATGTACAAGTCATGAGAAATCTGAATATGTAAGACTTTAATCATTTGGAAGCCTCCATCAAAAGCGTAGCATGCCCCATGCTACACTTTCTGCAGACTTGCTATAAATTGCCTCCCGAAATTCTGAAAAATAAGGTTCAATTATCCGTTTTGACTGTGTAAAATATGAGAGAGGTTATTTTGTATGAAGATGTTTTTTAGATAAACCTCTCTCATTTTCCCAAAAATATTCCCCATTTGTTCACAATAGTTTCTCCAAAAAGATGTATAAAACATGACTTTGCTCAATCCGAAAAATAGGTTGTGAAGATGTGAATATATCTCTCATTTTGTAATACCTGTGTAAACTATGAAATATTTTATTGTACTTTGGCATCTTAGGAACACAAACCGCCTCCAGTTTCTCAATATTCATCTCTTATTGGCCACAATCTATTCGGAAACAAGATGACTAAAAAGGTCATTTCTGGAAAATGTGCCTTCAAAGATTTTTGGAAAATGAAGTGGAATGATGGGTTAGGGATTTCCTAAATTATTGAGAAAATTTAGGGGGGTATGGGGTAATGTTAGGGAGTAATGTAAAGTGGAATATCATGAAATGAGTGAGGGGAAGGAGTGAAAAAGGGAGAAAGACAACCCTACCCTCGAAAAATGTAGGGTAAGCTAGGGTTTTAGGAAAAATGATGTAAATGGGTAAAATATGCATGAAGAGTGTATGAGGTGTCAAAGAATTTATTTACTCTTGAATTTTCCCTATTGAACCTTTACATATCGAAATTGAGCCTCCTTGAATGAAAACACATAAAAACTGGGAAAAGTGCAGCGAACTTGTTGAAAGCGCAATGAAAATGCTGGAATGAGCAGCAAATTGCTAGGGTTTTCTCTTTTTCGAGGAAATTTCCTCTGAAAATGAGGAGATATGATTGTTGAATATGTGTGAGATCTTCTTTTAGATAAATGAGTGAGATAATTCTCTTGAAATGGTCTTTGTAGATTTTAAATTTCACTTTTTCAAAATGGTGGGGTGGCCCACCAATTTCACTATTTCTTTTGAACTTGAGTAACTTAGGAACATTTGAAACAACTTTGAAAATTTTTAGAACCAATTACATCAATCTTGAAACACTTTATGAATTAAAATCAAACTTTAGAAAGATTTCCTTTTACAACTCCTTCCTTTAGTAGTTTTATGAGTGAAATGACACAATATGATGACCATGACTCTAGTGACCTAATGGTGACACTGAGATGAATGAGAATCATGATGATGGGACTGAAATGATGATGATGACTCTTTTGAGTGATGAAACAACAAATTTAAGTGATGATGATGATTGGAACATGAAATTTTACGAGGAGTAGTAACATAACTAGACCAACTAACTAGCGATCAAATTTTTATTTTGAAGACTCAATGAAACGATAAAAATTTGAAAACAACCCTCACAAACCTAGGAAGAGCATGAGTAGACATTCATTGCATCAATCCTTGTGTGATGTATTAGTACGTCTCATTATGATAATTCTAATTGAAGTAGAAGGAGGTTACACTGAAAACAACAAAATTGAAGCTCAAGAAAGTTATATTGATATTTAACTCTTGATTTATAAATAGTTAAGTAAAACTATGATTTGTAATTGTTATTTTTTTCTATATTATTTAACATAGCCGCCACGGTATCTTCAGTTCCATGGTCCACCATTTGACCAGAGCAGCCACGCTATCTTCAGTTCCATCACACATAAATACACAGACTTTAATAATTAAGGCCAGTTTTTCCACAATACAGCTGGAAATATTTGACCAGATCAAATTTCAAGGGAAAGGTTATATTTTAAGCGAAAGGTTATAGGCTATATTTTAATTTGAAAGGATAACTTTATTTTAATTTTTTTAAATTTAATAAATTATTTTCTATATGAAAATTAAAAAACAAAATCACTTATAAAATGATAATTAAGGCCAGTTTTTCCACAATACAGCTGAAAATATTTGACCAGATCAAATTTGAAGAGAAAGCTTATATTTTAAGCGAAAGGTTATAGGTTATATTTTAAATTGAAAGAATAACTTTATTGTAATTCTTTTAAATTTAATAAATTATTTTTTTATATGAAAATTTAAAAACAAAATCACTTATAAAATGATTATTTTATAATTTATTTTGTTTGTAATTATAGTATATTGTATTTTGTATTTATATTAGTATAAATTTATTTTTAGTTGGGATTTATTAAATATTTAAACAAAATATTTTAGGTAAATTTTTATATACTTAAAATTTTTGAGTTAAAATAATTTATATATATATATATATATATATATATATATATATATATATATATATATTTTAAATTTAAATTTGAATAGATTTATGAACTTTACATAGATTAATTTTAGTTTCATATTTATTAATCATAGAAATTAAAATAATTAAAAATTAAATATAAATATTTAGATTTTTAAAAGATTTAGAAAACATTAATTTTAATTTCATATTTATTAACCATAAAAATTAAAATAATTAAAAATTAAATATAAATATTTAGGTTCTTAAAAGATTTAGGGTAAAATAGATTTATATTGATTTCTATATTTTATTTTTATAATAGTTATATAAAATTTAAAATTGAGTAGATAATCCATAAAAATATATATGAATATTAATAAAATGGAAATTATTGAATTGTGAAATTCATCTCATTTCTCTAAAATACAATAAAAATAAAAAGATAAAAAATAAAATAAAATAAGTAGTGTAAAAACAAAATCAAATAATTGATCATATCAATATTTATAAATTTACTAAAATATCCTTTTTTATTAAAATTTGGCAACTTTTAGAATCACAAATTTGAGAAATTTTGTTATTTAATTTTAGCAGTTTGAAATTGATAAACCTCTCTTTCATTGGAATATGCAAATCAATGTTTTTTAGATATTGATAACTTTATTATAAACCATTTTATCATTTGTGGGGAAATAACAGATTCCAAATATTCATGACTTCATTATTTAATTTGAAATGTCAATGATTTGAAGGATATTGAAATTCTAAAAAGAAAATAGATGATGAAGTATATATATATATATATATATCCATGGTAGTAACCATGAAAGACAGTACGTGTTCAATTCAACCACAGAAGAAGATTTCTTGGAAGAGAAGCCTTAAAGTATTCTTGATTGTCCATCCAGATCTATGATCCTATGATGAAAGGAAGAAGTGGAATCTCTAGGGCATGGAATCTATAAGAAAATCCATGGACCCAAGAGCTAAATAAAAACATGAAGAAGAACATGAGGATTCCAAGAAAGAAAGAGGAACCAGAACAACCAGTCATTGTATCAAGAATCACAAGACTACCAGCCTGATATGAACTCACTAAAATCAATCAAGCAGAAGAACTGAAAGTCGTGATGAAGAACAGTGCATGGAAGACTTATGAATGAAAGCATTGAGAGATCCAGAACTAGAGGTTCTCCCAGATGGAGGGAAAAAACTATGATAATTACTTGTTCTAGTAAACCAGACTTATCTCCACATGAGTCATTATATCATCCGCAACATCCGTGAGTTGGAGTTCTACATCAGATGAATGCAAAGAATGTTCTCTAGAGAAATTGAATAA